>JAUZST010006790.1:5000-14615 GCA_034779995.1 Parotocinclus haroldoi
GTGGGAGTGTGGGGTGGGGCATTCGCACTGAGCAGGGGCGCACACAGAATTTAGAGGCGTCACTGTGCATAACCATGAGCTTGTTAAACATAAAATAGATTAAGCGAAACACTAAATTTTGGGCGTTAATTTGCCATGGAGGAGAAATGAAGACATTTTCACAACACAACAAGATTCATTAAATGCATTAATTTTGCATTTTTCCGTCAATCCAATTATTAAACAAAACGAAAGAAGTCGGCTCTTACTGAAAGCGTTTGCCGCTCCTGGAAAAATGCTGAGGCATTGTGGGAAATGTAGTGTAGTGTAGTGAATTGGTGAGTCCTGTAGTTCTGCACGCCAATCTAGAATGAAGTTGACTTTTAACCAACGCGATGTTTTTCGCTGAAGCATGTGCTCCTGTTTGGTGGCTACTGAGAACTCTAAACCCTTTGCAAAAGTTGAAACATGAGACAATGTTGCATTTGGAGAGCAATGAGACAAAACTGCGGTAACGTTTACTGTTTGGTGCCGACATACCATAGTT
Source organism: Parotocinclus haroldoi (assembly GCA_034779995.1). Classification (NCBI taxonomy): domain Eukaryota; kingdom Metazoa; phylum Chordata; class Actinopteri; order Siluriformes; family Loricariidae; genus Parotocinclus; species Parotocinclus haroldoi. Next base: position 5,527 of record JAUZST010006790.1, read on the forward strand.
TAAAAACAGACACAGAAATCAGTGTGAGGACTCCACAGAAGTCTGTGTTTGAGGTCTGCCTGTCGTCCCGCAGTCCAGAGAGATGGAGATTGCTGTGTACTGGAGGGATTATCGCTCTCTGTGCGCACTCAAGTATCTCAAGCTGGAGGACTTTCTGGACAACCAGAGACACAGGATACACCTAGAAATGGAACCGCAGGGCGTTCTGCTCGCTGAGGTACACACACAGATCATAGATGAAACTAAAACTTTCATATTACTAGTATTACCCACTCAGTGAACCGGCAATATGTGGTAAAGCACTCTGGATCACTCCCTTTATGTCTTTGTTCCAGATTACCTTCTCCAACCCGGTTATAGAGAGAGGCCCCCGACTCCAGCGCCAAAGAAAGGTTTTCTCCAAACAGCAGGGTGGGTTGTACGAACAGGACATATGGATCGGTGACCTCGCTTTTACACTGTCGGCCTAACCCCAAAAAGACGTCACGACGTTTATTGGTTTCTTTGTTTATTCAAGCCTGTCATTAATTGACATGCTGTAGAATCAATATTCAGTACTGGCACCTAAAACCCTCTGTACATACTGGAATGCTTCCAGTTAGAGGTGGGCAAAAAATATAAGTCTTTTTTTTTTTTTGGCTGGATCGCAGTTTGCATGGTTTATAACAATTCCTTTGAATTTTTGTTTTTTATACTTACAGTCTTTACAGACTAGTTTAGTGAGAGAAAAGATGGGTTTTAAGATGAGACTTGAAGGAAGAGTATGAAGAGCAGAGTAGGAGAGGTTGAGGAAGGGCATTCCACAGTTTTGGGGCCATTACACTGAAAGATCTGCCACCAGCAGTGACCTATTTGTATTTTGGGACCTCCAGGAGACCAGTGTCAGAAGTCCTGAGTGTTCGGCTCGGGTTATAGGAATGCAAAAGTTTAATATGAAAAGCCTGGTGCCAGACCATTAAAGCATTTGTAAGCCAGGAGCAAGATTTGAAACTGTATTCGCAGGGGGACGGGTAACCAGTGAAGCTTATGGAGGGTTGGTGTAATATGAGCTGATTTCATTAGTATGAGTGTGACGACCCGCACAGCTGAGTTTTGAAATATTGGAGAGACCGTATGGTTTTGTTAGTTGGTTATAAAACCAAATGTATACAATTTTTTAAAAACCACCATCTTCCAGCATGAATAATGAGCTCCCCAGACAAAAATGTATCATCTTGGGGGTTTAAGATGGTAGTAACTTCAGGCTCCTGCAGCTGATGATGGACTGAGAAAAGGTGGTACAGTGCACTGAACGTTCGATGTGTGGAAAATGAGTCACAAAGCACAGATGTAAATGTTTGGCAAAAAAGGAGTGATTGTGTTTGGACATTCCAAAGGACGTAGTGTGAAGGAAGCAGCTGAATTTCACTTTATAATCCGTTTTGTTTTATAGTTTAGTTTATTAATTTATTTATTATTAATTTGTTCTGGATTTATTAGCCTCATTTTGCTACAATTGAATATATTTTTAGTATTTATTTAATTAACATCTAGGTCACCCTAGAGGACGGGTCCCCTGTTTAGTCTTGGTCCTCCCGAAGTTTCTTCCTACCACTTTATGGAGTTTTTCCTTGCCACTGTCGCCCTAGGATTCCTCAACTTGGGATTGGCCTTTTAAGATCATATAAGATTGTAAAGCTGCTTTGAGACAACGCTACGTTAGAAATAAAATAAAATTGAATTGAATTTGCAGGTGTATCGAAGCGTACATTTATATGGTTCTGACAGCAGTGGTAAAAATCGCAGTCTAGAGGAAATGCTAGTCAGAATTGCTTCTAGAATTTAACGCAGGTCCTTCACAACCAATTTCTGAACGAATTCAACGAATTTAATTGAAATTCAATCAGTTTCTGTACCGTTTGCCCACACTCTATGCCTTTCCATTGGTTTCACAACAGCTTGCGTGAGGTTTTCTCCCTACAGTGCTCTTCTATCAAACAACTCTCAGGGTACTTCTTCAAAATAGCATGGCTTCCGTTTTAATTTTCACAATTACCTCCTGTGCCACTATTGATCTGCACTTACTAAGAGTTTTTTTTGTCCTAGACTTTATTAACAGCCTATAAATCAATTTTGGTTCTTCAACAGTTCAGGACTGTGGACCAAAAGGTGCCTGGTTCAACCATCAGCACTGCCAAGCTACCAGTGTTGGATCCCTTGAGCAAACCCCTTAACCCTTTGAGGACCAAGGGACATATTTGTCCTATACTTTTAATGGTCCGCCAATGCGATTGAAACAACCTAGATCAGTCAAATTTGTATGAAACCACTCTTAAATGATGTGCGTACAATCCTTCCAGTCCTGAAAGAGTTAAGCCATAATTGCTTGTAATGTACATTTTAAAGATCAGGAGTCAGCCACAGGACTAAGCGACGTATTTTTCAGGTAAAGCATTTTTGAGAGCCAAGCAGATGAACGTGGATATCGCCACCTGGGTCCGCCTGCTGAAGAGCGCCATCCCAACCAGCACCTCAACCAACAGCTTCTCGCACAACTCGAACCCACAAAACGCAGGGTGAGGAGTCGCACACAAACACAGAACTCAAATGTATCTAACTACATATGAACATGCTTTCTATAGTAAGATATCAGTCTGTTTGTTGCTGCTTTCACCTCAACCATCAATGGAGTGTGACCAAACTAAAAGTGATAGATGGGTGGAGTTTGACATTTATGAAGGATTAGAGGAGGATCAACAAGCAGTGCGTGGAAAATTGATTACCTACATATCCAAATCGGTCTGATTCTAAAGTGTACATTTCACTCTGCTGCTCCCGATATACAGTACTGTGCAAAAGTCTTAGGCCACCAGTACTGAAAAAAGCCTACAGTGACAAGCATTTAGTGTGAGCTCCTTCCTGAGCAAAATCAGCATCTGGAAGCTCCATCTGGATGCCAAGTTGAATCTTCCGCAGTCCAAAGAAGCTTGATTGGGATTTTTTGGAAGGGTAACAGCCAAGAAAGCACTAAAAGATTAAACTAAAGAGGTCACACTAAGTAGAAAGCATTTTAAAGGGTTTTTTAAACATATTGGCATGCATATTTCCTGTATTTTCTCTGCATACATTAATAAAAAGACAGAAATCATTATATGTTATCATTGTTCCATTGCTAAAACAACAATTCTAATGGTAAACCAACAGCGTACGGCTGTGTAAACCGGCCAGTGAGGTGTGAGATGAAGGGCACCATACATATAGTAATGATGTTTATTTTTCAGCGCCATTTTGGAAGACAAGGTAAATGTGGACAGCGCCTCTCCTCCACGATCCGACAGCCAGAGGAAAGCGGTGAGAGGCAGAGAAATGGCAAATCGGGGATTTAATATGTTCTGACTGAATAGCAATGAATAGACTAGAAATGACAGGTAAAGGGGAATGGGTTTGTTGGGTTTGGATCTATTTCGGGTTCCTTGGTCAGTGTATCAGCCCTTTCTGGTATCAGCATATCAGAATTAAAACAGAGAGCAGAGGAGTACAGTCAGTGAATCTTCACCGTGTTCTCCGTGGCTTAAACTTAGTTATTTATCAGTGGCGGGAGGCGGCCTGAGAGAGCGGGGTGGGGTGGGGTGGGGTGGGGGAGGGGGGGTAGAGAGGTAACAGATGGCATGGTCAACGGGGTTCTGAGATTACAGGATTGATTTGTGAAGATGATTTTTTTGCAGAGATCTAATTAGCAGTAACAGTGGTGGCTCTTGGGTGGCACAGCAGTCTATTTTGCTAGTCCACTAGCATGGAGTCCACTAGCATGGCGTCCAGGCGGCACGTCCAGTTTACACCGGCTGCTGCCCTGAACACTGTTACTGCTGCTGCTGCAACAGTGACCCCTGTTGGCGTATGCCCGGAGGCATAAATATATATGGGACTGTAGTCTAAGGGTTAAGGTATTGGACTCTGGACTTGATGGTAAATGCATTTATCTGGAGCGTAACCTGGAAATTTAACGGGTGGAGGCAAAGGTACATCTGGGACGGAGCACCTTCAGGTTGCAAGCTTCGCCTGGAATTTGACCCCAGGTCCTCAGGATGTTTTCAGTTTCCGGTTGCCTGTTGCCACGGAGCCGCCAAAGCTGCCAGTTCTGATCACCTTTAGCACTTTTATCAGTAGATACTGTGGAAAATAAGTGATTTTATGAAAAGCTGAGCTTAGCCCCCGAATGAGACGGTTTGTTGAGTGGAACCAGACTCAGATAAGGAGGCCATCCTCTTCAGGATGAGACCAGAAAACAGGATTGATCCAAAAACCCTTGATTATAAACAAACAGAAAAAGGAATGTAGTATAGGAGGCTGTTTTAAGAGTGCTCATGAGAGCACGACGTGGCTGAAGTTGAACTCTTGTTTTGCTCACTCCGGTTTTTCCTCTCCCTCAGGTGGCGGATGTTGTATCCCATCCTGATCATCCTCCAGACCAACCTGCCAAGCTCAGCCCCCTTAATTCCCAGAGCAGGTACCTCCCACTGTCACTCAATATGGAGTTTCGACACCACGCCACCGTGGAGCATGGCACACACCCACCCGTACACAAGTCACACACAGCATGGCACTCTCTCACACACACCTACACACAATATGGATTTCCTGGCTTCATCTGGACATGTTTCACACACTCAGTCGGACGCAGCTGAACCTGCTATATCAGAGCAGGATGGTACGAATAGACTAATAATAGAACACCGTACGACATTACAGTACAGTAATATCACTTGGACTGGATCAAACAGAGAACATGTTGTCAGATATGCAGACGTTTGAGATGCCCTCTTGTCCAGTTCAACAGGCTTCCCATAAACCCCCATAAACACACCAACTACTCAATCACCATAACTCTTCATTTGCTTTTGTGACGATCTCGTTTAATGAAATAAAATTAAACCTGTCTTTTTTTTTCAATTTGAAATATTTCCCAATTTTTGTGAGCAGTGTATGTACATTGTTTGTTTGGTTTCTCCTGCACCGGAAGTGTAAATGACCGATACCGTCCGACGCTAGACGGCATATAAAGATGACATCACAAATATACAATTAACGCTCACATTAACGCTAGCGTTCCTAATATTTTGAGATTGTTGAGACTCATTCCTGCACTCGACAATTAGGTGATTCTCAGAAACCTGTTATATTATAAATAAGTGCATTTAGCAGGCGCTCTGCAGCAAGACTGTGTGTGTGTGTGTTTTTGGCTGTGTGTGTGTGTGGCTGTGTGTGGCTGTGTGTGGCTGTGTGTGTGTGTGTGTGGCTGTGTGTGGCTGTGTGTGGCTGTGTGTGGCTGTGTGTGGCTGTGTGTGGCTGTGTGTGTTTGTGTGTGGGTGTGGCTGTGTGTGTGTGTGTGTGTGTGTGTGTGTGTGTGTGGCTGTGTGTGTGTGTGTGGCTGTGTGTGTGTGTGTGTGTGTATATATATACGGTATATATATAAGCCGTCTTCTATCATTTTAAAAGAGTTAGTTTTTAAAAGTCAGTATAAAGTGAATATGTAACCTGCTCTCATGTCGATGAGGACACATTTCCTGCTGTGCTCTGATCTTATCTGTACTCTTTCTCCTACAGGTATCTGGAGACTTTGCTTCGGCAGGTTAGCAACGGCCACATAGCTTATTTCCCAGCCATGAAAGCCTTTGTCAATCTTCCCACTGAAAACGAGCTCACCTTCAATGCTGAGGAGTATTCTGATATTTCTGGTAAACATTCCATTATGCTTTACAGATTGTCAATAGTGCTGAAATCATAACAGGTTTATTCAATTCAATTCAATTTTATTTATATAGCGCTTTTTACAACGTAACATTGTCTCAATGCTTTACAGTAATACAAGACCTTAAAGGCCAATCCCAAGTTGAGCAAGCCTAGGGCGACAGTGGCAAGTAAAAACCCCCTAAAATGGTAGGAAGAAACCTTGGGCGGACCAAGACTCAACAGGGGACCCGACCTCCATGGGCGGCCTAGATGTTAATTAACTAAATACTAAATGTATATTAAATCATAGCAAAACTAGTTTAAAATAAATAACACATTATTATTAAACTTTAGCTTAATAATAGAAAAATTATAAAATAATCTAAATCATAAAACAAAATGGATTATATAATGGAGTCCTTGGAGGGAGGTCCTTGGAGGCACATCGTCATTTCGATTATTCCCTTTTTTTTGTTTTTAATTGCAGACTTTTTCCATCAACTTAATTTCATTTGTTAAAAAAAAAGTAATAATAATGATGCGATTTCAAATCAATGATGACAGGTGATTATAATCATGGTTTAGTACAACAGGAGGATCAATGAGGAGCAAAGATGATGGTGGGACTGTGGTGGCCTAGTTGTTAAGGTACTGGACTATGGACCAGAAGGTCCAGGGTTCAAGTCCCACCTCTGCCAAGCTGCCACTGTTAGCTCTCAGAGCAAGACCCTTAACCCACAATTGCTTGAATTGTAAGACCGTATCAGTTGTAAGTCCCTCTGGATAAGAGCTTCTCCTAAATTTTGGGACTGTGGTAGCCTAGCGGTTAAGGTACTGGATGCTGGACCTGATGGTCCAGGGTCCAAATCTTTCCTCTGCCAAGCTGCCACAGTTGGGCCCTTAAGCAAGGCCCTTAACCCACAATTGCTTGAATTGTAAGGCTGTATCAGTTGTAAGTCGCTCTGGATAAGAGCGTCTGCTAAATGTCGTAAATGTAAACGATGGTAAATCTCCAGTTTGTGGAATTAGAAACTTCAGTGCATTATGAGCAAGGGCTTTATTTAAGCTTAAGACCCATGATCTCCAATCCCCTAGATGAGTCATTGCTCATCATTAGCTAATATAACCATGGGCAAGAGATTCCTTTGGCAAATGTTTGTCAAACACTATAACACATTTACATTCACAAATGTGACCTAAATGTTAACCATGTCGAGAAGCTGTGTCAAATTATCTGGCATGGACAAAAAACCTCTGCATTTCTTTCAGCCCGAACTTGCTGCTATAATCTAGGTGATAGGGTCACAAAGTTGAATGGTGGTGTTTATTTATTGTTGTGCTTGTGTGAATTGTTTAGTCTAGGCTTCTTGTACAATTTGTTTCATTTGTCATGTCAACCGAAATGCTTTCATGGACGCACCGTCTGTCACTGATCACTTTCAACGCCAAACGGTTGAAAATTCAGGCCTTAGCAAGGAATAACACAATATGCTCATCCATAAGGTTTTTATTTTGGTTTCCAAACCATGCAAATGTCCACAAGGGAGTCTGCCGAGAGGGTTTTGGGGTGTGCACGACTGGAATGATATGGAGTATAATATTATTTAAGGGGATCTGCAGTGAATAAGGAGATGTGAAGGCTTGCATGTGGCTGTTATCAATGAATTCACAATAACATTTCTGAGATGAGTAATATAACAATAAAATTCATTCATTTAGCTTGGAAAATTTGATCTTGAAGAGAGGAAACAAGTCATGGAATAGGCTATTTGTAATATTTAAAAATGCGTTTAGTTAGATACAACGTACCCCCAATCCTTATTTATTAAATTGTTCTCATTTCAAATACATCATGCACTAAACAACCTGCTTCTCCAGCCCCTCAAACCACTCTTAAATCCGGTTTATAGTGTAATTTAACATGTGTAATACGAACATTATGCTCACACATGGAAGAAACAGTGTTCTTATGGAATGGCCTCACCACTCTAAAAACGCAAACGAATGACACATTAGATGAAAACAAGTTTATCTTCTAACCAGTCATTGCTTTGTTTACGAAGCGCCATCTAGTGACCATTGTGTAAATAGCTGTATCCAGGTCTGAAGACTCAACTGTCTTTTGACTGCTCTAATGGGGCTTTGAGTAGGTAAATCTGTACATTTTCGCTTGACTTGTGTGCACTCTGGAACATTTCTGAGCTTACATTTTTGCCCCCTTCCCACACAGCATTAAAGATACATTTTAAACGGCTCACACACACACACCTTTTCTACACAGTGTGTAGAGTTTGTTCTCAGGGATCCATTCAATAATGTTTGACTTCTGTGTGACTCAGAAATGCGTTCGCTCTCGGAGCTCCTGGGTCCATACGGGATGAAGTTCCTCAGCGAGAGCTTGATGTGGCACATCTCCTCTCAGGTGGCTGAGCTTAAGGTGAGTTGATTATTCCAGTCCACGATTTCCATTCCACTTCTATTAAAAGTCGCAAATGTTTTTCCAAGGGTTGAAGTAGGCGGTTCTTGGGGCATTTTGTAGTTGCTAATTAAAGTTTGTGCTGTTAAAAGCCAAGGAGGTTCGAGTGCCTCATTTACTAAAATGCTTTTGTCCTCAGAACAGTTTGGTACAACTGAGTCCAGATGTTCTGACCTTAGTTCTGTGTTGATGTTCAACTGAATGGAGCAGATGTGTGTTCTTGGGGTGGAGTAAATGATTTGAATTAATTTGAGTCAAGTTGAATGAGCAGAATGTACAGTCTCACCTTGGCACTCGTCAAACTCTCAAGTCATCACATTTGGTTTTTGATTGGCACTCGTTTGCTCGACTTGCTATACACTTGCATGAGCTTGTAAGAGTTGTTTGCCAATGGACTAAGCATTTTGTTTTTCACTTTCAATTAATTATTCAATAAATTACATGACATTTAACTCTGTATTATAACATGAGCTGTGTTAATAATTTTGCCCAACTGTATGTTACTGTACAGTGGGGTGCGAAAGTTTGGGCAGCCTTGTTAATTTTCCTTATTTACTTTTATAAATCATTGATTTTTTGGATAAAACAAACCAGTTAAATATATCATATAGGGGACAAACAGTGATATTTGAGAAGTGAAATGAAGTTTATATGATTTACAGAAAGCGTGCAATAATTGTCTAAACAAAATTAGGCAGGTGCATACATTTGGGCACCTAAAAAAAACCTTAACTCAATATTTAGTCCTCCTTTCGTAGAAATAACAGCCTCTAAACGAGTCTGGATTGTGGCTGAAGGTATTTTAGGCCATTCTTCTTTACCGAACATCTCTAGTTCATTCAGGTTTGATGGTTTCCGAGCATGGACAGCTCTCTTTAAGTGACACCACAGATTTTCAGTAATA
>JAUZST010006791.1:0-14614 GCA_034779995.1 Parotocinclus haroldoi
TTTAATAAACATTTAATATGTTACATAAATTATAGCACGTCCCGTCTTGTAACATAGGGTATGTTCGTTTAATCGGAGTAGCTGGTTATTAGGACCAAAACGATCACGTCCCGATGTGGTCCCATTAACCGTATTTGACTGTACTACATGACCACATTCCCGCTGAAAACGTGCCCATCCGATCCAAGATGGCAGCCATGTTCCAGGCATAGCCTAAAAGATAGCCCCAAACCCTGTGTTCCCAAATTTTCCTTAAACGTACTATAGGGAAAACACACTGGTGCAGTTTTTTTCATAATAAAGCTTAAAGGTTATTTTAACACAAATGAGCAGGTAATTAAAGCACAATTAATGAACTAATGCCAGACACTGAGACTAAAGAATACGTCATGATTTTTGGAGAAACCGTCGGGATTTTGCACATGTGCATTCAAGGGGAAACTGGAACAGAATAATATGGCTAGCAAACACGGTTTATAAACATTATTTTTCACACCAAGAACAACTGTTACTGAATGCATTCAAGCACAGGAATTGCCCAGCTCTCACTGAATATACCAGAAGGAAATTCCATGAATATAATATATTTAAGTAACCAAGCTGCTACATGAAGTTACTGGAGATTTCATTCATGACAGGATGATCAGTGTTTCAAACACTGACTACTGAACGTAAAAGCTGAGTGTACAGGCATTCACCGCTTAACGTTCATCATACATTCTGTGAAATTGTATGTTCTGGGATCTGGGCATTGTCTGAAAACAATGTTACTGTACTAAGAAATGCTATATGGGATACTGTAGTATACCAGTATTGTCTAGATATCCAAAATACTGTTTCCCATACACGTTTATTCAATGTCACCACTGGCCACCACATATTGATTTTCTATTTTGATTATAGCGCTCACAAAAATTAGGGGATATTTCAAATTAAAATGTTCCATAATTAAATATTCCTTAATTTTTTGAGCAGTGTATTTAAAATATTAATAATTTCACTGTAAAGTGAAAACAAATTCATGAAACTAGAACCAGTCTTTATGTGACAGCACAACTTCTCTTCTTGTGTTTCCGACACTAGCAGCTATTTCATACAGTGTGTCACCTTTCTGCCACAGATTCAGACGAATTCTCAAACAGAATCGAATGTGCAAGTGTCCCACAAACCATGTGCAGTTCTTGAGCTGGTAAGATCACAGAGCTGACAGATCCAGCACATGTAATTTACCTGAGTGGTAAGAACTGCTTATCAGCATCAGCATCATCTTGGTACTTATAAGAAGCACAATGCCAACCAAACATCCAACATTCACACACGTCTTCTCACACTACAGTTGTAATGTCAGGGATTGTGGTAGCCTAGCGGTTAAGGTACTGGACTCTGGACCTGATGTTCTTGGGTTCAAATCTCTACCTCTACCAAGCTGCCACAGTTGGGTCCTTAAGCAAAGGCCGGTAACCCAACATTGCTTCAATTGTAAGACTATGAATTGTAAGTCGCTCATGCAACGTTTTCACTTGAGTTTATTAAACTTTGAGTTTAATATTTTTTTCTGGATGACGGGCTGTGATGTCATTGCAACTGTTGTTCTAGAACAGGTAATGTATCTGGCTTTAACTTTTGCCGCACTTTTTTTTTTACTGAAGACTACTCAAGACAGTCGTGCTTCATTTTTTCTGACATTGTCAATTTCACACACTGCTCATGTTCTTGTTATTACCTAACACAAGAACAGTTGATTTCAGAACCCAGCAATTAAAATATACATTTATGAGAGTACAACATTTGGATAAGCTGGATAGTCATTTCCCTTAATGAAATCAAACTCCTGAAACTGACCCAAAATGCAGCTGCACATCTGGTTTAATTTTCTCATGTCGTCCAGCTGCTGCATTCAGTTTATGAACTCTCTGTATCTCCCTGCATGAGATTTAAAACACAAATAATGCCCACATAAAAAGTAAAAGACGTTCTATCCTCTTCCTAACTAAAGACTTTATTTCGATTTTTAAACTTTTACCGTTCATGACTCATGCTGAAGCCTGAATAATTAAAGCAGAGGCCACTCAGGCAGAGGTGGCAGCACTAACCACTGTGCCATTGTGCCACCCGTTGCAGATGTAATTGTTTTCTCTTTATTATCTTTGTTGTTTTTACTTCTGTCTCTTCCTACTATTCATACTTACAAAATCCTAACAGGGTTTTAGTTGGATGGTGTCTCTAATTTGAGATTTCAGTACTGTGCAAAAGTCTTATTCATTCTTCTGCTCACAATATTAGAGGATATTTTCAGTTTGTATTCTGCTTATTCTTTATTTCAATTGTAGTGACCATTGCACTTTGTAGTTCCACAATTATGGTCCAACTGTTTTTCTACTTACATTTACATTTACGGGATTTAGCAGGCGCCCTTATCCAGAGCAACTTTACAATTCAAGCAATCATGGGTTAAAGGCCTTGCTTGAAGAACCCAACTGTGGCAGCCATCAGCCATCACTGGTCCATCAGGTCGAGAGTCCAGTACCTTAACCGCTAAGTCCACTTATGATTTTGTTTGTTTCCTTTACCCTGTTCTGTAATGGTCAATGCTGCCCACAGGATGCTGGCGGCTGACAATATTAGGCAGGTGGACTATCTGCAGTCCAGAATTGACACTGAGGTGTTTTAATTCAGCAGCACTGCTGTGTCTGATCCACTAATGCCAGCTCACCACACAGAAAGACACCACCAGCATGTCAGTGCTGAGAATCATAATAACATATAATTACAATAATGTGATGTTACGGTATTTGAAAAAAAATAATAAAACTTTCTCATTATTGTGACTTGGTGTACAGCATTTTTCCAGAAATGTGGCCAAAATGGGCTTTCACAGAATTGAGAGTGGTATAGTCCTAACAAATATTTAGGCAACAGCATCTTGTAATCAGGACATCATTTATGAATGGCTAATCATTTCAGCCAGTCATTTATCAAAGCATCACGTACAAAGATTACTAGATAGGAGTTCTATCTAACAAAATCAATAAACAACAGTTTCAATGCCGTGTTCAGAATGTTCCAGCACTACCCAAATAATGTCTTATAAATGGTGACTTTTTGGTTCCATTGAGGACAGCGACAGATGGGTTGCGCTCAGTAACTGTATACCTATATAGTGAGCACCTGAACAAATGACCAGTGTGTTTAAGTTTGAAGCAGGTATGGGCCCTAACAGATGCAGCTGTATGCAGAAGATTCTTTGCAGTTCGAAGGGAATAGGGACCATTGTAGATTTTCTGACATGATGCCTTAGGAAATATCATTTGGATCGACTTCCTGCAGTTTCCTGAGACTTGTATTAAATAAATAGCATAAATAAATAGACCAAATGGGTAGGTAAACTGAGAGAGCTGTTTCAGCTGGTCAGAGGGTGTATGTACAAATTAGTTAGGATGGATGTGTGTGTGCTGCATCTAATTAAAAATGGCTTTTCCCTTCATCCCTCCTCCACGTGGTGTATGGGAATACAGGAGGGGTGAAAGGAAGGCATTGTGCAAGGCAGCAATGGATCCCGGGGTGCAGAAAGAAAGATGCTCACTCAACTGTGTCCAGGTCGCCTTTGTTGGAAATTCCCTTCCATTCACCGGCTTTTAAATAGAGCTCCACATATACGGACACACCGACACACTGAGCATGTCACTGGAGGTTTTTCTGTAACTGCGTTCAGTAATAAACAAAGTTGCAAGCATGTCCCTTTTAATGTATGTGGTGCTTTTAAAATAAGTTGCAACAGGTATAAACTAATCACACACCTTACATCTGCCTTAAGTGACCAGGTTTGGCTTGGTTACATGATATTACATTACATTATAGGCTTTGTATCTGACGAAAATAAAACGACTGTAAAGTTTGCCTGTGTGCATTTTGTTTGCACACAAACAAATCTGTCTCACTCTGGCATTACTGAACATCATTCTCACCAGTACATCATAATTACATTTGCACTTGATTGTTTTGTTTCGCATGGTCCCTATGCGTAAATGAGCCAGAGCACTTGATATGCTTTTATTAGAAGAATTACAAAAGTAGCCTATGATCACGCATATAGCCTAAATATAGTTAGGGGTTTGATCTGATAAATAGCCTGCCTTTAATTGCCTTTATGGTGTGAGAAATGCGAGGGATAGAGAGAGAGAAAAGAGACGGTGTTACACGCCATTGAAATGCAAATGTCAATAAAGAACAAGTAGAGATTGTGTGTGTGTGTGTGTGTGTGTGTGTGTGTGTGTGTGTGTGTGTGTGTGTGTGTGTGTGTGTGTGTGTGTGTGTGTGCTGGGGTGGGGGGTACATGCACAGCGGGCAAGTTTGAGAAAGAGACTTGTTGAGGAAATAACAGCACCATGCGCACTCGCCAAATCGCTCTGCAGCGGACTTCACGCTTCCAGATTCTGCAATCAGTGCGACTACTGACTGTGATCTGTGTGTAAGCTGTAAATCGATCACGGACGCGTTTTCAAGGTGAACTTTTCCAGTCGCTGAACAGGGCCTTGTTTTTGACGAACCCAGCGTGAAAAAACCTCGAGAAGACCCCTGGACTCCGGCTGATGCCCCCCGTCACTCGACGCACTCTAGCTGTGAATCATGTCGCGCCGTAAGCAGAAGCGGCCCCAGCAGCTCGTCAATGCGGATCCAGGGGGCTTGCTCCTAGTACCGCAAGGTAAGAGATTTACTACCATCATATTATCTACCTATTACAGTGCTGTTTCAAAAACAGCCCGAAACCAACAACATATGCTCTGTACAGGTACCGTTTTAACACGTGTTATTAACAGATGCGCACAGTTCAGGCTGAGAAAGTATTTTTGTTTCTAAAAACTACCTAACAAAGTTTTACAACTAACCTAACACAGCAGGTAGAATTAAGTAATAAGACCAGCAGCCTGGTAGATCATTCTAGTAGATCTTTTCATTTTTATATATGAATTTGCCTCTGTTATAAGTCCTAGGTTTCAAGCCACCAGTTATTATAGAACTTAATCATTGATCAGTTTAATCTAATTCACCTTCAGCTCTGCCTGACTCCTGATGTGGTTTAGAAATTCCAGTAGTAAAATGCATTACCATATTTCATAGAGACATGAGCCATACACGATAATGATTCCAAATGATTTAAATGAAAATATAAAAAACAGGTGCTTACAGTCACGTTTGCTATCTGGGTTGCCACAGCGCCAAATGCTTTTAGTATGCGAATCTGGTGAAGCAATGAGTGGAGTCTTTGATGACATCTTAGATTTCAATTTGTCCCAGATTTATGCCATGTGCTGACCCTATTGTCTCTAAGCAGCAGCCTAAGATTTGTTCTAGAAAGGTGAGTTAGGAGTAAGTTGGTAGAAATCTAAATGCAGGAGGGTTGGCCTTGGTTCATTGTTGTTTTTTTTTTTTACAATAGTCATTGCATTGACATGCATCATTCAGGGGCCATAACGGTGTTATCTTTTCAGTAGTACCAATCTACCAAGAGACTTCCACCATACTCAGCTTGACTGCCGGGGGTCTTTTATTCTTTTTTTGTGAACTCCACTATTCACAATGAATAAGGTGCAGGCTATGGGGAGGGGAAGAATGGGGTGTTTGGGTAAAGATTAATCTCTTCTCTTTCTATTCTCTTCTTTTCTCCCTCATTCTCTACCTCATGTTCCCTTCTGCTTCTCTTCTACACTCTCAGAGCTCCCCCTCCAATTCACTCCTCTGATTCTATTCATCATATACCTCTACTCAGTTGGGGGTTTAATTGGGTAGGTCCCAGATGGGTAAAGAATTTCTTAGAGTTATATATTAACTACTGGAAAAAGTTGGGTTGTGGCTTTGGGTCTTACTTGGGTTGTGGCTTTGTGTCTTACTTGGGTTGTGGTTTTTTGACTGTTTTTGACTTTTTGAAACTGACTGAAACTCTTTCCAGGTGTGATGCCATAGCAATAGGTACAGTCAGTAATGCTGTCTGGATAAACTGGAGATTGGTTTGTCATTCAGCTTTCCAATTTACCAGCCCCCTTCTTTATTTTCTTTCTCTCTCCTGAAGATTCTGAAAGAATTTGACCTCTCAGCTCAAGAGGTCAGATCAAATGGCCAATCAGAACACAGAGACAGTGCCCAAAACCTATAGTGTAGTCTGACCTGTGACCTTGTGTCAGGGGGAAGGATGAATGGAGAGATGAAAGACAGAGCTGATGGAAAGAGAACTAGGTTAAGAGGGGTTATAGGTTGTTGCGGTGATACCCATTGTTCCTTAAATTCTGTTACCATAGCAGCAAGGTGGTCAGTGGCCTATAGCAGGAGTGAAGACATTTTGAGTGCCGCAAAAGTATGTTTCCTAAGACAAAACAAAGCATAACTTATGAGCAGACTGAACTTTTTCAAACACATACAGGGTTTATAGGTATATATTTATAACACTGACCACTAACCAAGATATATATGGATGCAACTTTGTCAGATAGTTTATAACCATAGTGGATTTCCATGGATGTATGTATATTATGGATGTGAGCAGATAATTATGTACTAGAAACATCTTTTATAATTTATGGTTGTGATTAAATTGTCATCTTTTGTATTGTTTAACAGATGATCAGTTGGCAGTGAAGTCGCCTTCAAGCTCTCTTGGTTCAGAACCACCCTCATCCTCCTCATCCTCCCCATCCCCATCCTCTCTCCAAGATTGTCAGCCTCCCTTGGCACCAAGGCCCTCACCTGGTGGCCTGCATGCACCTTCTCTTCCCAATGAAAGTTCCTCTCCACCCCACTGGCCCAGCCACATTCTTCCTTATAACACCTCACTTCCAAATACCCATTCTTCTCTCTCCCCAGATTTTCCACACCCATCTCTGTCTTCTCAGACTCAATCCACTTCTCCCATCCAACAGAAGACTGCCCACATTCCTGTGCATCAACCTCATTCCACCATATCCTCTCCTCAAATGGGCATCTCAGCCACAACCACTAGTTCAGCTGCATCCTCCTCATCTTCATCTTCCCTTAATTCAATTCCCCAACCAAGGAGTCCAAGTTCCATCCAACACACCCCTTCCAGTCCATCAGAAGAGGTACAAGTGTCCCCTACTTTAGCTGTGCTCTTGGAAGAGCTTAGGGTATTGCAACAGAGGCAGATCCACCAAATGCAGATGACTGAGGAAATATGCAGACAAGTTTTGCGCCTGGGCGGAGTAATGAACAACCAGGATACATCACCATTGGAAAACCACCAGAAAGCACCTGGATCTCTCTCCCCTCCTTTGCCCACATCAGGTCCTGCTATGGCCTCTGCCATAACCTCCTCCATTCCAACATTAATCCCACAATCTGTTGTTTCGAAATCAAACATCTCTCATAATAATGAACTTAGAGAAACATTTTCCAGTTCCTCGTCCACAAGTGTTTCATCATCTCTGGTGTCATCAGGAGCCTCTGTGTATCCCCTTTCCCTGTCATTGGGGCTTCCTCGCTACCTGAATGAGAAATCACATAACACCTCATTGAGCCATGCCAGTGCTGTTAGCTTCCCAACTCCTCCTCTGCTCTCCACTGCCACTCAGGAGCAGGTGCCAATAAGCTCTGGCGTAGGATCCTCAGGCGGGTCGTCCTTGACAGGGCGCCAGCAGCACGTCTGTCGGTTTTGTGGAAAAGTCTTAAGTAGCGACTCCTCCTTACAGATACACCTAAGATCCCACACTGGTGAAAGGCCATACCAGTGTCCTGTCTGCCTCAGTCGCTTTACTACACGTGGCAACCTTAAGGCCCACTTTTTGCGCCACCGAGAGCAGAACCCTGAGCTGTCACTGTCCCTTCTCCCACCTGCTCTGTCAGAGCAAAGCCAGTCCGGATCTGGCGGTGGGTCTGTACAGAGACGCAGGAAACGTCGCGCAGATGATGAAGAACCATTTGCAATTAAAGGTGGTGTTGGTGTACCTGAAGGACTGGCCCTTGGTTTTTTATCTGGGTCATCTTCCCGCCTGTCTCCATCCTCACTCCCACTCCCCCCCTCTGTAGACCTAGCCCTCTTGTCCACTGCCCATTCCCTGTTACAGCTTAATCGTGCTTCTGCTTCAGCAGTGAGCTCTGGTTCCGTTATCAGTAACCAGTCCTCATCTGCATCTACCTCCTCTTCTTCCTCTGCTATCACAAGTCAATTCAAGGGTGCTAAGCAGCAGAGATTTGATGAGAACACCCCCCCACATTCCACCTTGCATCCCACTTCTCCATATTCCCAACTGGCTCACCTTCCAAAGATTCTCTTTCCTTCTGGTTCCTCTCCACACCATCCTGGCCTGGCTTTCCTTCGCCCACCTCACCTTCCCTCCCCTCACCACCAACTCACTTTTCCTTTTTCCCATTACCCCAAACCCCAGACATCTTCCCCTTCATCCTCCCCTTCTTCAGTTGTTACTTCTGATACCTGTAAGCTCCAAAGGCTGGCACAGAAGTTGGAGAAGCAGCCTTCATCAAAAACATATAGTGAAGATCAGACGAATGGGAACACTCAGGCCAGTGATGTCTCCACCACTTCAAGCACTATGTCAGAGTACAGGAGGGAAATGATGACAGCCTTGGGTCTAAATCCTAACCCCAACACTGATTTGAGTGCCCACAGCCTTTCTGGATCAATCCCATCCCTAACCTCTCTTGCTCCAAACCAGTGTGGAGTGTGCCTGCGTGTCCTTAGTTGTCCTAGGGCGTTGCGTCTCCACCAGGCCACACATTTGGGTGAACGGCCATTTCCCTGCAAACTTTGTGGCCGCTCGTTCTCCACTAAGGGAAGTCTAAGGGCTCATCTGGCCACTCACAGAGCACGTCCACCAAATACACGCACCCAGAATTCCTGTCCACTATGCCAGCGTAAATTCACCAATGCTGTAGTGCTACAACATCACATTCGAATGCATCTGGGAGGGCAGCTGCCTCCAGAAGGGAATGAAGATGTGGGGCAAGAGGAAGAAGCTGATCAAATGGGCAATGTCACTCTGCCAAATTCCATCCAGTCTCTCCCTCTTAATATGAGTACAACTGTATCGTCCTCTATTGCTAGCACACGTCATTCAGGGACTGGTTCAAGATCTATCACATCACCCTGTGCGGACCAAGCAGCAGAGTCAGACAAAGATGCATGTGACACACCTGCTAATACTCAACCTCCAGTTACAGGTCAGGTTCTAGATTCACAAGACCACATAAGTCCATCCACTAGAGAAAGCATAGCTGCTAACCCTTCCCCTATAGGAGAGGACATTGACCAGAGTGTTAATTATGCCCCCAGTGCCCTTAACATTCATCAAACCAACACAGCGGTAAACAGCACAAGTGAGGAGGATGAGAACACTCCTTTGTCCCTCTGTACCAGGACTAGTTTTCAGGACTGCAAAGATGTTACTGGACCATCCCATCACACAGTAGCCAGTGACAAACATTCGGCCACACAGCCTGCAGGTTTTGATCATTCACCCCCACACACACCACCCACAAGCCCATTCTATCAACCTAAGTCAGAAGTCAGAGATTCACATATACTTAATCCTGTTAATGGAATGGATCTGGAACCTAAATGCAAAGAGGGAGACCTTCATTCGGCCACCAAAAGTGAATCTGTGCCTTCAGCAACAAATAATGTAGATATTAAAGAAGGAGAGGAGGAGAGTGGGAACATGAAAAACAGAGATAACCATGAGTCCAAGAAGGTGGAAGTTGTTAACAAAGCTACTGAGATGAAGAATGGAAGCTGGGTTAAGAATGAAGAGGAGCTAATGATCCAGGCAGATATCCCAGCAATCCCCCCACCAGTCCCTCGCTCTGAGAAACCCTACAGCTGTACGCAGTGTGGCAAGGAGTATGCAAGCCGCAGTGGACTAAAGGTTAGGAATAAACTTCTCCAATGTTTATAAGCCTTTTCTTTTGATAACTGGAATTGGTATTAAGTTATTGTAGATGGTAGTACTGAGAAACAATCTATTGTACTTATGGACACTGAGAAACTAACTATTGTGTGTGTATGTGTGTGTGTGTGTGTGTGTGTGTGTGTGTGTGTGTGTGTGCGTGTGTGTGTGTGCGTGTGCGTGCGCGTGTGTGAACAGGGACACATGAAAACTCACAGTGGAGGGCTAAGCAATGGCCTGAACGCTTCAGTTGTTGCCCCACAGACTTCAGAGAAAAATGGCAAAGACTCTACTGAAGCAAATCCTTCCAACCTGCAAGAAGACAATGAAAATAGGATGGAGAAGATTTCCGAAAAGCCGTCATCAACAGAGGTTCCACTGCAAAATGGAGATGGCAAGTCTGAAGACAGGGCCTAAAAGAATGTTGATCTTTTTTGTTTTACTATATTTGTGTTAGATGTAGCTCATAATTCAGTGATATCTAGAAATAATAGTGACTGTTAACATGTTTTTAGTTTATCTGTTTAAGACAATGAAATGTTGATGTACACAATACAATGCCTTGACCTTGGGTATCAACATCCTCAGAATCAGTGCTGTAGTTAAAATCTTGGTTCTACAATGCAGGGCTTTTCCTTTCTCCAGCAAGTGTGAGGAAAAAAAGCATTTAGTCTAAATATGAGAAGTATGAATAGTATCACATTCAACTTCGTACCAAATCTGGTCAGCGAGACAGCAGCTGACAAATATAAAATTCAGCCTCCTTTTATGTATGTTTGCCCTACTTCTATTGTGACCATAATGCTGCTGTTTTTGGGGGGCATTACTTGATGTTTCTGCACTGCTCTAAACACTGTTTAGTCTTTAAATAAAGATGTCTGGATTTTGGTTCAGGCACACTGTGGACTGGAGTGTAAAGTAAGTCAAATAACTTCCATAAACTGTTTCACCATGTCTCTGGGTCTATTTGATTAAACGAAATGAATTTTAAATACCTTCTAATTTCCTCTCATTTCACTGCACTGTTTAAACACATTTCTACCCGTTAATGTAGTTGGACTGTTTAAACTATTTTTCTGCCAGTTAATGTAAATGTAAACGATGGGCAGAATGTTGAGTAATCACCAGTCCAGGTGGAATAATAACGAGAACTATGATAGAGGATGTATGGCTTAAGTTTGTTCCAAGAACTTGGATACAAAATAACTTGTGCCTCTCTTACCCCCCTGATTTTAATAAGAGATTTTTAGGTTTTTACCCAAAGTAAAAACCCAAAGTTTGCCCAAAGGTTCCACAATGTGTATACTGGTCATTTCTTTACTCTCTTGGCTTAATTGGTAAGTGTTTAGAGAGTAGAGCTTTTTTGTTAGTGCATTGCACTAAGCTCTTATGTAGCTCCCATTGCTTGGTTTTTTTTTACTATATATATATATATATTCCCCATCAGTGTTGACATTTGAAATATGCTTCTATTTTTAAAGGCTAGGAATAAAACTGAATGGATGTCATTTGCTCTTGTGTGGTGCTTTTTTATTGGTCTGTGGAGGTGTCAACACTTTATCAAGCATTTTCAGTTTGTACACATTTTGGAATACATTGAGTACGACAGATGTAAATTATTATTAAGTCTATTATGGGTTCACTGAATTGAGGTTCAACCTAAAATGATTTAATTACAGATATAATGCACATTGTAGAATGACAGCCATAACAGTCATTCTCCTGTCTGTTCTATTCCACTGTGTGTTTTCCCACCCTCAGCATTCTGTATTACTGCCCCTGAGGTCTTTTGTCTACTTTTTAGTTCCCTTTCAAAGTCTGTTTCCTTTCATATGGCTTAGATCACCAGATTTGTGGTGTGCATGTTGATGGGTGTATGTGTGTATTCTGTGTTCATGATTATGTGTGTGTGTGTGTGTGTGTACGTGTGCAAACTTGTGTACTGTGATTGAGTGTGCAGCTGTAGGCACCCCCGCCAACCACTCCCTCCCCTCCAACACCCACTCTCTGTGTCGTGCTCGCTTTCATATGCTCTCTCTTTCATTTTCTCTTTCATTCTCACTCTTTTAGCCTCTTTCCATCCTCTACTCCTCCCTATGTAATGGGACTGACACACAGGAAGCTCTAATCTCTGCACAATGACCACCCTCAGCACCCCCCCCCCCCAAGCATCTCTAAACGGGCCGGGGTGGTTTGTGTGTGGGGGGGGACAGTGGGGACCGACTCAGCCAGCTGTCACCAAAATGTCTCCTAATCCTGCTTCTGCAGAGCCCTTGAAACCATGACAACTGGTAACCAAGGAGAAGAATGTTGAGGTTGAGAGGGAGAGGTACAATGAGGCCAGAAAAAGGCATGTCTTAGAAGTTTGTCCATACACTTTTTAGAGGCAACACAAGACATGTCTCAATCATAAAAAATTAAAAGCACAATTTATTTACGAGCAAAAGTTACACATACCTCAGTTACGGCGTAAATTTGCTGAAACTGCTGACCAGAAGTAGGCTGTTTACTAAGAAAGTGCCTAGTTGTTTATGGAACACGTATTTCAGAGAATGTTTGTGTTTAGAATATGAAAAACCCATACAGGTGGAGCACCATGTTGGGATCAAATCGTGGAGCAACCACTTTGATTGCTTGTGCCACTGTGCTGTCCCATCTCGTCTTTACAACAATGGTGTCTAAGTCCAGACTTGAAGGGCTGGTTTGGTGAACAAATGGACAGTTTGTATCACTCAGTAAACGTGACCTTAATCAAATTACCAGCTAATTAACAGGTTTTGTATGTGGATTACTACAGACAAATAACTACACTAAGCTGTACTCTGGCCCTTTTAGCTTTCATTTAGTAGGTGTAGTGGTTTTATCTGCTTAGTTTTAATTTTTAAGCTACATTTTAAACTAATGTTTATGCTTTAATAGCCTATGTTCTTAGTAACAGACATATATTTAATATGTTGAAGACAAAAACATATGTCTCACATTCATTTTGTAATATAAGAAAATCTATAACAAGAAAGCAAATGTAATAGTTAAATTTGCTTTTTACTAGGTATACAACTTTCTTACTTATACCAGAGGTAAGAGTCAGGGGCATTTCTAGACTGCTTGTACAGGGGCTTGTCAATCAGCCATAGATGGACAACTGTGCATAAAATATACCTATTAAACACTAGGGGTATAACACTAAAGTGCATGTTACTCTTCTATGGCCAGTAAATAAAATCAAAATGTACTTGTATAGGGCTTTTCTCAAGTGCTGTCACTAAGCATCTTTACAGAGAGCCGAGTCCGAGCTGAGGGAGCCCATTCTCATCTGGTAGAAATTGCATAAATAAATACACAAAGTACATCATTCATTTTAAAGAGAATGATATCAAAATAGGTAGTGAGAGAATCATATAACGCTATTGTAGAGTCCAGTAGCATCAAGGTGGCTAGCAGGAGCAAGAGCAATGAAGAACAAATAAGCACTAAAGTTTTATCTTAATTGCATTTATTTATTTATAATACACTTATTGCTATGATCTACAATAACCATTCTGACGTTCGTTTAAATATTCGCTCATTACTTTATGAGAAAAAGCTCATTATAATGTCTGTGACTCAAAGCGTTAGCCCCTCAAGCATTTAGAAAGATGTTGGATATAATGGTAGTGAATTTGTGTGCTGTGTCCAGTATCTGTAACGCAGGATAAAATGTTATTTTTACCGCTGTGGTTTTAGTGGAACACAGAACCATTTTACTGGGGCACTGGTCTGAGTACTTTTGGCTAATTGTAATTTATTCAAATTGGCGAGCAACGTGAGATATGAGATATAATGAGCAGCAGGTGGCGCCAAAGTTCAATTGTTGTTGTTACTTTGGAAACCGGAGCGAGGTTTTCTGCGTCACTGTTAATTCCTACATGGTTTATCGCATAATAAATTATTGTTGTTGCACATTGAGCACAACCTCGCTGCAATTGTTTTACAACAGTTTACAAATTACTATAATTACCTCTTTTCTCTGTTCTGCATAGTATTTCAAAAGATACTGCTCACAAAAATTAAGGGAAACTTCAAAATAAAATATCCCATAATTAAAAATCCCTTAATTTTGTGAGCAGTGTATATCTGTAATTAGCCCGTCTGATGCCATCACTATCTGGATGGATTATTGTCTACAATAATGTAATAACTGCTATATTGGTTATCATAATACCATAAACTGCAGAGGTTGATTGCTTTTTTTAGTTTTAGTGCTTACCCCCTAATTGTTTCAATAGATAGCAAATGAACTAATGACAGTTACAAATGGTTACGAATAGAAAACATCCATATTACTGTTATACATGTACATATATAACTGCTCAATAAACAACTGGCTGTAAGCAGGTTGGATCCTCCCAAAGCCTTTATTTAAGAAACTGGTTATGTGTGTTATATATGTAGCTTTAAAACTATTAATACTTATGGCTCGGTGGGTAATCTCAGTGTTGAGGGTGTTAGGTTAATTGGTGTCGCCAAAAGTGGCCCTTAGTGTGTGTGTGCCCTATGATGGACTGGCACCCAGTCTAGGGTTGTTCTTGTCCTGTGTGGATTAAGCAAAAGATTATATACAGTATATACTTTATACAGTCCTATAGCTACTTCACTATGGATTTCCTCCATTCTAACTTCACTTTGTATTATATCATTCTAAAGTCTAAAGACAATAATTCCAT
>JAUZST010006792.1:0-14614 GCA_034779995.1 Parotocinclus haroldoi
TGGGCTTGCTCAACTTGGAATTGGCCTTTTAGATAATTGTATTACTGTAAAGCTGCTTTGAGACAATGCTACATTGTTAAAAGCGCTATATAAATAAAATTGAATTGAATTGAAGAGATGACTGCTAATTGACCTTACTGGCAAAAAGGAGCAAGAGGAGGCAGGAATCAAATATATGGACCGGCCTTCATGTTCTCCAGACCTGAAATACATTGAACATGCTTGGGATGTGCTGGGAAGACGCCTGGCCAACCCTCCATAATCATTTTCTTATCCGCTTATCCTAATCACGGTTCCAGGAAAGCCGGTGCCAGCGACACTGGGTGCAAGGCACATACACTGATACACACTAAGAGCACTTTGGGAGGTAACCGGAGTACCCTGAGAAAACCCACACAGCCATGGGGAGAACATGCAAACATCATACAGGCAGATCCCAGGGTCATGATCTAACCAGGGATCTTGGAGCTGTGAGGCAGCAGTGCTGACCATTGTGGGTATTCTACACGATTTATTATTACTATAAATTAGAGGATTACCATGAATTCTTGATTTGAACTAGAAAGAAACTTGGAGTTAGAGAACTGAAAAAGACTGTAATTAGTCAATCACATTTTTAATTACCCATACCACCCAGACACTGATTATTATCATATAAAATGCTCGGATTGCTTCCTTGTCTAAAAGAAGAATGTTGAAAATCTTTCAGCCCCCAAACTTAACCTCCAGTTGGAGACAAATCTGCAGCAATTGCACCACCAGGAGCTAAGTCTTTAAGGAATGGCTGGAGCAACTCTTTGAATCTTTGCTACAAGTAATCAAGGCAGTTTTGAAGACAATACAGGGGTCCAACTCTGTAATAGCAAGGTGTATGTAATGAAGGGCCGCTGAGTGCATAATGAATTTCCAAAAAAATAACGCCCATGGCTTTGGACGAGATGTTCAATAGAAATCATTTTGTGTAGTTGCATACTGAAAAAATGCCTAAGAGTGCATATAATGACATGTACGATTCAATTGTGAATACATAATAAACTTCTTTGGTTTAATCCCTACAAAAAACAGATGTGGGACTAACAAACTAATTCGAAGGTTAATGTGCTATATCCCGTGTCCCTGATTTCATATCTAGCCCTCATCCTTTTCCTTGTGCAGCTTCCCTCTGTTCTAAAGACCTTAATTATAGATTAATGGCTGGGATTTCCCTGTGTGAAGTGTGGAGATAACTTGTTCTCCCTGGGCACTGCTTTAAAATTGCCTCTTTTAAGAAACAGGGGAAGAAAGCAATGCTGATACGCAGAGGAAAACGGCTCTACCACTTCTTCTAAATGACTACGGAAGCAGGTTGAAGTGTCTCTGTATGGATGAAGAAGGAAGTCATTTCAGTTATGGCAGGCAAAAGACACAATCAGCTCATTTAAGGCCTCACTGCTGCATCTCCTCTTTCCTCCCATGTGACGACTAGCCCGACCATTTTTAACAGGCCATGTAATCGCCTGCCTCCCAGCTAATCTCAAACCCTCAGCCCGCTGAGCATACTTCCATCCCTTTCCAGAGGCAAATGTGCAGCGTGTTTTGTATATTTCTGAAACTTTTATTCATTTTCATATACAATGGAGACCCAGATCATTAATAAACAAAATAAACAAAAATGCATTCAAAATGTTTTAATAACCTCAGCAGTGTAAACACCAAAAGTGTAAAAACTTGGTTGGTTTACGTAAGGTCACTTTAAACTAAAACACTTATTGTAAATTAAACAATTACTGACCTGATGAAATGAATCTTTAGCTTTACTCAATCCTCCTCTCCTGGATCTACACCGCTCACCAAAATTCTGGGATATATATCGTTTTCAGATATCCTCTAATTTTTGTATGCAGTCTAATTATGTTCTTACTGTGTAATTATGATCTCCTTACTGGTTGTGTAGGAGGAGTAGCCACAATTTTTTTTTGACAAATGCCTAGGCGTTACCACTAAATCTCTTTACAAGGCTATTTTGTTTGAAATACTGATTCTTAATGTCACTGATCCATTGTCGTGCAAGTCAAAAATGAACTTATCTCATATGTCAATGGATAGCAGCCACAATCACAGAGGGACAAACAGAAGTGTGCACTCAGGTGCCCTGCGATGGACTGGCGGGGAGGGGTGTTTTTCTCCTTCCAGCCATTTAGGGCCTGCTGTGACCATGAATTGGATTAAGCAAGAGGTTCTCAGGTGGTGCAGTGGCAATTTGAAGACCCTCCACTGCTGTGAAATGGGTTCAGGTCCTGGCAGTGCCTTTGAGGCAGGTCGAGCATCAGGGGATTGTTTCCTGGTGTAGCAACAGTCACCCATGTGGTGAACTGCAGATTCATTTAGTGTACATGCTAAACCGCACCCTTTGTATTCCGGAATGGGCTCCAAACTTCCCTTCAACCATTCTCAGGTGATAAGAATATGTCCAATTAATGCTACCAGAGAAACTGGTTATCATGGGTAGAGCAAACACTTTAATTTAGAAACATAGTTTGATTAATGCTATTTACATATTGATCTATAACGTTGAACATGGACTAAAAATTATAGACATAAAATTAGGGGATCCTTCCAAATGAAATTTCCCATAAATATGTCCTAATTTTTCTGTGCGGTGTACTTTGAGGGCCATCACAGTAAGGCAAGCTACCGTACAGGGGTGTTTCCTGTCCACAATGCACTTCCTCATATAAATACGAACGCATATGGAAGAAATGTAAGAAAGGGGGCTTGGATGTTTTGATTTCTGTTGAGACACACCATGCATCCTGCAAGTTGAGAGTTGACTTTGATAAATGGATAGTTTTACTTTAACAGATGCCATGTTAGCTGAGCTCACACATTAATTCTTCAGCAGCAGGTTCGTCTTCCTCTGCTTACACAGTAAAGATCATTCTGCTGTTACAGTGGTTCCCAAAAACGTGGGGCAGCACGGTGGTTCGGTGGGTAGTACCTCTGCCTCACAGCAAGAAGGTTCCCTTTGTTTCAGTCCCAGGGTGGAGCGGCCTGGGTCCTTTGTGTGCATTCTCCTCCCAGTGTCTGTGTGGGTTTACTCTGGGTACTCCGGTTTCCTCCCAAAGACATACGTGTTAGGTTAATTGATCACACTGACGTGTGTGTGTGTGTGTGTGTGTGTGTGTGATACTAATGTATGGATATAACCTTGTGTATGCATCTGAGATGGCCACTGATGCTGATAGCGACGTTAAAGAAGCCAAATAAACAAACAAATCCAAAGAAGGGGGCACACAGAGCTATTCCGAAAGAGGGGCAACAAATACATGTGAAAATGCTGATTGCAGTTTTGCATGGACTGCAATGTTTAAAATGAACTGAAGAATGAATTAAATGAAGGAAGAAAAATGTGAGTGTATACGTGTGTGTGTGTGATGCAGTGGAGGCTACAAATATTATCTACAAAAGGGAACCGCAGGAAAGTTTGGAAACCGCTGCCTATTTATTACACAGACAAATGCTTAGTCTTACATAGTACATCCGTTTGCTTTTTAGAATACTAATTAACTACTTTTCTCCGTCTCAGATTCCATTCTCTACTCCTACTGAGGTTTCGTGGTGGCAGCGAGCTGAGAAAGTCAGACCAGAGTCATAACATAATTCACAGTTTCCAGCTTCACCTGGGAGATCATGTACAGTCCCATTTCAGCTGTGAGTTATGGTCCTGCCAGCAGGTCGTGGGTTTGGCCCTGAGGTCTCGTTCCAAAGGGATGTGCCTTCAAGGATTGCCTCCTATTTCACTGGGAGCATGATGCTCCCTGCAGGGTCACCCATGGTAAACAGGTCTAAAGAGAGGAGGAATACAAATTGGTGTTCATAGGTGAGTGCCTGCTGACTTGGTCACCCATATAACCCAGTCAGACTCCCAAAATAGAGATATGGAGTCATCATGTGGAAAAACAACCTGTAAGATGAAGACTGGAGGTTGAATAAAATGCCAGACAGACGGCATTTATAAAATGAAATGTTCTGGATGGACTAGACATTTGCAATTTGTCTACAGCTAATATTATCTGGTGCATACTGTTAATCTCCAAAGACAATCCCTGGCAGAAGAACGGATTCTGAGAATCTTGATGACACTGAACATAGCACCATCACAGAATGGCATTTTTCCAACAAGTCTCTTAATCACATTTCTCCCCTGCTAGAGCTGCCCAGGTCAAATGTAAGTGCTGTTACTGTTAAGTGGAAATGTCTTAGAGTAACAACAGCCACACAATTCACAGCACATGCCCAAAGAGCACTGAGTCATCCAATCTCGCTGCTGAGAGTTAAACTGATTCTGAAAGCAACGACAGGACAAGAACTGTTCGCTGAGAAGCTACATGCAGCCAAAGCTCACCACGTATAATGGTAAGCATTCATTGTGGTGGCAGAAGGGTCACTGTCCTTGGTTTACCAACCTACAGTGAATCTGTAACGACTATTCCTGCCCAAACGCATAGCGCTGACTATGTATAGCCTGGAATGGTTGGTATTTTCCTAACGTGAATTGTGTTCTTGCACTATTGTTGGGTATTTGGGAAACTTTCTTAGCAAGATAAATGGAGAGGAATGCTTTATAGAGTTGGTTATTTTATTAAAGAAACATTATTGATGTTTAGCTATTGGCGGTTCCCTGTTGGAAATTAGATGTGACCCTAGAGTGGCCATCAAACAATGGTAAAATGTGGGATGCAACAATAAACAGGTAGACTATGGCATTTTAAGTGGCCCTGAGTTGGAATTAAGGGGCCAAAGTTTAAAGAAAATATCCACACTCCCAAGGCCACCAGCAGCCTGATATAGAGATTGACAGTACCATCTGAATGTCACTGCAGAAACCAAGACTCTTCAGACCAGGCAACATTCTAAGAGTCACTAAAAGCACCTTTATTCACCATTCTAATGATCTGTTTGAACTTCAGCAGGTCATCTTATCCACTACATGGATAATCAGTTGCAAGTCACCCTGGTAAATGTAAAATAGACTACCTGTCAGGTCATTTTTCCAGTCTTAAGGTTTCTCACAGGAAACGTGCATTTAAGTGTTAATCATAAAGACCAATCGAATACACTTAATATGTTATTATATTTTAAAAACCTCCTAATGGGCACTTGACATTAAAAAAATGTTTCCTAACGTGATGATAAATTCATCCTGACAAAGTGATCAGGTTAGGAGTTCCTTGCAGAAAGTATGTACATTTGAGTGTTATTTGTAAAAAAAAACAAACAAAAAAAACAAATATATTTCCGTCACCATCCATTTTTTACATAAAAAGGTATTCCATCAGACATGCATCAACAATGAAGCTGGTTTCTATGTTAGTCTTAAAGGCAAATATGAATGCAGCCTATTATTGTGCTCAAAAAGCCTCCTTGAAGACAGCCATTATTAATAAGGTTGATGCTTTAAAAGCCACGTGTGTTCAAATTGGTCTCTTGGACAAACACTCCAGTGCACATTTCCTGTGAGAAACCATTAGGCTACCTAAAGAGCCTGGCGGATGGTACTATTTTCCAAAGTCACAACAGTATTAACTTTAAAGGAACCAATTTTATGAATGGTTGATGCCTATTGGGAGGATTTTCCTAATGAGCAGACGCGGAGGCCATGTGCACTTATGCACTTATTTAGGACTGACAAATAAAGAAACTTTCCAACGCTCTGATCTGCCTTGCAGGATTGTCATACTTTCTTAATTTACACTGACCTCTTTATTTATTGAAAGCATTAATTTCAGTGGGAGGAGCCTATTAGGATAGCTTTTAATATCCTCTTTTTCCTAGACGTCAGGAAACCAAAGTTCACAGAGATATACAACGTATATACATACATGTATACATATATGTATGTATATATGTGTGTGTGTGTATGTATATATAAAAACACACAGACATATATATATATATACATATTTTGATATTGATGCATAAGGGAGAACAATTTTTGTGCTCCATGTACTACTAGGCTGTTGTTCTTTTTAAACGTTTTCCATCTCACAATAGCACGTTCTGATTACTGATTTTCAAGGTGACATCATTTGACAACTCTATGTCTGAGGTCACTGAGCTCGTCAATAAGACACATTTTACTGTCCGTGAAAAGTGTGTGGTTGTGTGCTTTATTTCTTTCACCTATAAGTGGGTGCCCACATACTTTTGGCTCTGCAGTCTAGTTGGTAAACATGGGACAATAACTAAAGCAGCCATTCACATACTGTTTATGCAGCTTCATATTCTGTTGTGCAAAACAAATGGACAAGCAGCTTGCTCCCATGCTTGCTGAATGCAGATCATCGTCTTGCTATGAATGGAAATACTAATAATGCTAATCAACCGCAAGCCTGCTCTTTTACATTTATTTATTCAGCCCGAGTGCTGAACATTATGGATTCTCATCTCCCATCTGGGACTGTCAGTACTCAGTCAGGTCAGATTATAATAAAACCCTGTTATGTAGTGCTATCGCTGTTCAGAGCCAGCGGAGAGCGCTATCTTTATAGCGCCATCACACTGAGAACGAGTGTCATCAGATGGTAGTTAATGCGTATGAAAGTTTAATGCATTAGCGATGAAAGCCGAAGAGAGTGCCGGCTGAGGGGTCCAGGAACTGCGTACAGCACTCTGAGGTAAGAGGTAGGATAAATGGGACTAATTATCAGGTGAATGTGGATTTGACTTCAGTGCCTGCAGCGTGATGTGCTACAATAGGTGAGGAGAGACAGCTGTGGGTCTTTAGCTAGCGCTCTTCTGTGGTGGATTAACCTAACCGAGCTTAGGGAGAAATGACTAGAAATGGATACAGGCCACCGTGACACCTGCAGGCCTAATTAACACCTGAATCCACATCACAGTTTTTGATGAATACAATATAATTGCTTTGATATTGTCGAGTTGGAAGCCTCCCCGGCAATACAAGGTCCTCTCTGGCTCCCAGCATGCACTGCAGGTCCCGCACACATTTTATTTTTGCTACAGTTCTGTTTTTTAGTACATTTGCTCGTTTACTGTTTGTGCCGATTGTGTTTAGATCAATTCAATTGTAGTTGTGTTATAACTCCCTGCCCTGACAGTTATTAGATAGTCCCTTTATATGCTCAAGCCTTTACCCACTTACAGTTCTTATAAGAGCTATCAGGAGCATACATGTGGGCATACATGGGCATTTTTCTTTTTTTTTAAGTCATTTAGCAGACAGCCATATTCAGAGCAATGTATGATTAATACAGTCTTATAATTCTTGCTCGAATACCCAACTGTGGCAGAGGTGGAATTTGAACCCTGGACCTTAACCACTAGGCCACAACAGTCCCAGTTAAAAGCATTAAAAGCATCCCAATAAACAAACCTAGTGTTTGTGTCTTCCTAGTGTTCCTGTTTGTCCTTTGTCTCTACATTATTGCCATGCTTCCCAGTTCCTCTGCTGTATCTGATCACCCTGTAAACTCCGATGATGCACACGGCACAGTCACGTCTTCTCTCCACCAATCCCCTCTGTACACACAGTATGCCGCACACATATATTGATTTTTCCTGTGTGTATTTAAGGTTGTTCTGTGTTTTAAACCCATGTAAAGTATTGCCAGTGTTACCACAGCATAGCGTAATCTTGACTCGATTTCCGTTATTCTCATCGCATTTTTGACTCTCTGGTTTTGACCTCAGACTTGTTCGACTCTGTTCTTACCACTGATAAAACCTTGTTATGAACAAGTATAGTTTTAAAGCATTACATCGTTGATAAACCCTAGAGATTATAGGGTAACTAACTAACAAACAGCAGATTTTGCCCTAAACAGACAATCCCACAAGACAATGGTAAGACAACAGGATAAGGTTTTTTTTCATTTTTGATCATGATAACAAAAGTTGAACCACATAAGGACAATGGGGCAATTTGCTAATGCTAACAATGTGCTATACAACATAAGGTATTACACGTGGGAAGCACAATACAAACAAAACAGCGCAGACACAAACAACAGGAATGGGAGCAACAAACAAGAAACGAGTGAAAGGCAAACCAGGGAGTCAGCAAACAGGGTGTGTGAAAAGCAATGTCAGACCAGGGTGTGATAGTGAGGGTATAGATAGGCAGGTCTGCAATTGGGCAGCCTGCTGTGGGAGCCGAAAAGGGTCAGACGAGGATAATGCAGGATGAAACGGCTAAAAAGCACATCATCATGCAGGACTTTACTTAGAATTTGTACTGATGTGTGTACTTTTGCAACGCAAATTGTGTGTTACATCCAAACCATCAAAATCTACCAACACAATTTGATATTGTATCTTACATCAGAATAGTTGATGTTTGAGAAAAAGGATTGAGCTCACCTGATATAAGCTGTTTCCCAGGACCATATTCTGGATGAATAACCTTAGTTGACAGGATGGAGTTAATGTTCTTCATAATCCAAGCGGCCGTCAGGTGTCATTGAGCATAAAGTCCAGAAACCATCCAAGTGGACTAACCATCCATTTTACTGTCCATACTTTATCCAACCATGCAGAAAGACACAAAGTGACTTTTTGTGAATTATCAGCATTTCTACAGCTACAGTTATTTTGAACCAGCATGCAAACCTTTCTAATGACTTAATGAAAAATGAGAAAGCCACAGCTTATAGTTTGAAGCATGCAGTTTTGGCTAACAATGGAGCACTCCTTCTACTCTAAAGAAGTAAAGCTCCAAAAGGCTCCAAGTGGCCTGCTAGTGGCCGGAGTAAAGTATTGCACTTACCTATTTAACAAAGCATAAATAGTTACAAGGTCAATTCAGGATGGCACCACTAGTAGGACGTCACAGCGGTCAAATTGCCAGGGCTCTGCACTTGAATGCTTAGTACAAACTTTTCCATTTCTTGTAACACCTGAAAGTGTCCTTGCACAACACAGACCGTGACATAGATCCTTAGATCTCTGATGGTATGGGGGTGCGTTAGTGTCCATGGCATGGATAACTTGCACATCTGTTTGGAGAAACATATTCTGCCATCCAAGTCTTTTTCAGGAACGTCCCTGTTTATCTCAGCAAGACAATGCCAAAGCACATTCTGCACGTTACAACAGCGTGGCTTCGTACTAAAAGAGTGTGCGTACTAGACTAGCCTACCTGCAGTCCAGACTTGTCTATCATTAAAAATATGTGGAGCATTAGGAAATGCAAAATACAACAACAGAGACCCCGGACTGTTGAGCAACTGAAGCTGTACATCAAGCACAAATGGGAAAGAATTCCAACTACAAAACTTCTACAATTAGTGTCCTCAGTTCCCAAAGGCTTTTTGGGTGTTGTTAAAAGGAATGATGATGTAACACCGTGGTAATCATGCGCCTGTCCCAGCTTTTTTGGAACGTGTAAATATTTGCAAAAACAATAAAGATGATCAGTTTCAACATTACGTATCTTGTCTTTGTACTGTATTCAATTGAATATGGGTTGAAAAATCATCCTATTCTGTTTTTTATTTATGTTTTACACAATGAACCACCTTCCTTGGAATTGGGGTTGTATTTGATATAGTTCAAATACGTACACAGAATACACAGAAAAAATTGGGCTCAAACTTGTAGTGCCCACAAGAGCTGATGTTAAATAAAAAAGATCTAATACGACAGCAGCAGTTTGTTGTTTTTTCATATTTTTTGTCAATAAAGAAAACAGAGATAGAGACAGAATAACTACCAGGGAGTCTTTATAATTTATGCAGCGGTGTGTATATTGTTTGTATAGACTTGTATGTATATAGATGTATATAGATCTATAATGTATATAGAATGCATGTATAAAAACTAAAACATGCCTATATGTGTAAAACAGAGATTACTTTACAAGGCAGAGAAGTACACAAATACTGTCATTAATCATTGCTGATTGCTGATGCTACACACACCATGAGGTGACACATCAAGGCTTTATCTAGATCTAGGTTCAGATATTGCACTGTGGACCAGAAGGTCTAGGGTTCAAATCCTAGCTGTGCTGCTGTTGAGTCCTTAAGCAAGACCCATAACCTGATAACTGGCTAAATGTAAATAACAATGCTAATGCTTTCCTTAAAAAAACTAAACTAAAATTGGTTTACATGGAGGGTTTAAGCAAGTAGAGGTTTAAATAAAGTCTATCTGCTCTTACTTTTCCCAGCAAAACATAAAATTACTATGTACGTTTATATTTTCCACATGAGTATATCATTCTAAATCAGTGGTTATGCTCTGACTCAGTGGTTATGAGCTGATTACTTTGCTGTTTGAAGCATAAACAGCTGTACACCTGTATTATTTATCCATAACATCATAACACACTGTTATCACTCTATTTCAGCTAATGACTCTGGCAACATCGGACACAGGTTAGGATGGTTAATAATCTTATTAGACCAGGGATGTACACGTGATTGGGCGTTGTCTGGAGCATACCTGTGTCCTTATTTTTTCTCTAGGCTTGTTTTATCCCAGCTCGTCCTGATCTAGGTCCAGACCGAACTGACTCAAACTCAGGTAACCATGCTGGTGGAGTAATGTGTTTGACTTCTTTATGTAAACATTAAATGTAGACCTTAGAGTACTTAAGTTGTATTACAATACAATGTGTCTATGTTTTGTCTTTCTTTATCCTTTCCTTACACAAAAGCTTCTGCATTTGGCTTTCGACTCTTGCTTATCCACTTCCCTAGACAGAAATGAAGGTTGTGAGGATGAGCTGTGCTGAAAAGCAATATCATGGACTGACAATATTTTCTATTATTTCTAGCAGTGCCGTCTTTGTTTTGCACATGTTTACTATATATATATATATATATATATATATATGTGTGTGTGTGTGTGTGTGTGTGTGTGTTTGTGTGTGTGTGTGTACTGTAGATTCTGAATGTCCCTGCATAATTTATTGTTTAGGAGCAGTTTTTATTATCTTACACTTAATCCGCATTTCACACAGGAACTCTGGGCGCAAGAGCAGGAATAACCCTAGACGGGACGCCAATCTATCGTATGGCACACACACACACACAGTCAGGCACATAGTCACACACTAAGAGCCAATTTAGAGACACCAATGAACCTAACACACGTCATGTCTTTTGGACTATGGTTGGAAAGCGGAGTAAACCATTGGAGATACGGGGAGGACATGCAGACCCCACAAAGAAAGGAGCCAGGCCGCTCCACCCTGGGATTGAACCCGGGACCTTCTTGCTGTGAGGCAGCGGTGCGACCCACCGAGCCACCGTGCTGCCAGGAGCCGTTTAAGGGCTCTTTAATTTTTACTGGTACGAATTTAATAATCCCATGAATTTGTCATGCGACTGCTACGTCATTTGTTCCTCGGTCAAAGTAAGAATAAAATGCTTGGCCACACGGCTCTGCGTGTCGTCATCCCTCATACCTCTGGGCAGCTCCTGAATAGGCCATTGATTTCCATTGTCGCTGGGTTATAAATTATTCTCACTGTACTCCAGCAGATACAGACTTCAGTCTCTGTTTTCTTTAGAGACACCCCACCCTCATCCACAACAGCACACAGATCACACCCCTGTCAACGGCGGCGCTGAGCACGTCTAATCGCACAGGGACCTTAGATCAGCTGTCAGACGTTTGCCAGCTTATTACAAGCCATTCATCACCTACGTCTCTGTTTGGAGCTGCTCAGCTCTTCAGGGAGATGATTTTCTACAGCCCGCTGTTTACCTATCAATCTGCCCTCGCTTTTATTCGCCTTTCTTCATCAGGGGCCTTAGTCTGTCATCCTTGTTAGAAAGCTTTCAACCCATTCTCGGGTTCGCTTTTATAAAAAGACACGTGTCTTTGAAACACCAACATTATGACAAAGCAAAAATATTCACAAATGAAAGAATTAGAACAGCACACATTGGTTGCCCTTCCGTGAAGCATAAGCAGTCTTTGAATGCGTTTCCTGTTAACATATATGTTCTAAGTGGTAAAACTGCTGGAAGATGATCGATAGAATGTGAAGGTGTTATCCTGGCAGGCTGAGCAGGTTTAATTACAAAGATGGTCTTAAAACTATTCAAATTGCTCAGAACTGAAATCTCTCATCTTTATTGCATAATCCAAAGGGATCTTTTTTTACATAAACCTTCCAGAAATAAAGCACTGTGCAAATGTTTTAGGCCACCATTAGATTTAATATTCTGTACTTTAGTTAGTGTGTAAAGGCCATATATAATTATTTCTCCGAATTACCTATTAGACCACAATCAGAAAATACACAAAAAGTCACAGGGAGAGTCAAAAGTCACTGGACACATTGTGTGCTGCAACATGGACTTTTTGTAAAAGCTGCCAAAACCATTGCTGAGGTTTCTTTGTCGGTGGCGTTTCTAAATTTGGCTGTGAGGGATGTAACAGTGCTGTGTGTAACTGGTGATCTCGCTGGCTGTCGGTTGTTGATGTCTCTTGCTATGATACGGCAGCCGCGTTCCCCTGACATCTTCAGTTACCTGTGATGAACAAATGTTTTGAACTTTCTGTGTTGATACTTGTGAATAAATTTGAACCATAAAAGATATTACAAACCTGATTGGCGCAATCGATTCCTGAGACTTTTGTGATCTTCTTTGATATGCTACATGACCACCTTTCCATTGGGGAAAAAAACTTGCCTTTTATCCAATATGGTGGCTTTCAAGATGGCATCCATGCTTAGGAAATAGCCTAAATATTAGGCTTCACACCCATTACTTGCTGAGGTATTCAGATATGCCTTTAGTTTTTGAAATAAAAGCGTGCCCTGTGATTTTTGACAGTACATTGTATATGCGATTGTACAATCAGCAGGGCTGCTCAGTAACACACATGATGTCAGTATCTGTCTTGTTTTTTGTAACCTTGTTAAGCTGACAAACTCGCGTCTTGCAAAAAATAGCCAGGAAACAGAAGCAGGTGAGGTAATGCCATATATATTATTTAAATTTACACAGTTACGTTTACAACGATTATATTGGGGGACAACTTTCTGTTTTTTTCCAGGAAAGGAGGGACCTCCCTGACCCCTTCGGGATTTCCTTCCCTGGTTTCATGATCTCTGTATGGCATATTTTCCTGAGGCATCAGCAGTGTTGTCTTGGCATTAGCAGTGGATATTTTATATAGAACATGGCAACAGGACACCATTACAAAACCATAGGCAGTTTTGGAAGGACATGATCTTTTTGTACATCTTGCCTACTGTTAACTTTTCTGAATACAAGAACCATTGACTATTTCCCATGCAGTTATTTTATCTGTAGTATCCATATTGATTGATGGTGGGTGTTATACAGATACAGAGCTACAGGAAGCATGGCTAATTAGTAGGGAATAGGCAGAGCAACGCCTCAGATTTCCTTCAGCCGACAGTGTGTTTCACTCCTTTATTTACGCAGTTCTGTAGTCATGGTAACCCAGAATTGATTGGGCACTGTTCCAGGCACGGTGTTGTCCCAAAGTTATTACAGACTCACATATTTTTTCTTAGACACCCTTAAAAATGCACATTAGGCATGGTTTTCACATATCTCGTATGCCATATGGAGGCACCTGAGCTCTACTTTAAGGAATACCGTTCAGCTTTAAAACCTCCTGCTGAAAAAAGAATGCCTCCAGTATTAACTGTTATTAAAGTTGCATCTCACATGCTTTCAGTGTTGCCTCTTCTAGCCAGTACATAGTGTGTTGGATAGATAAGCAACAGACATTTTTCCTGTTGCATCTTCATTTTTTCATTGCAACTAATCAATGTAATATGACGTATTGCAAGGCAACGCAATATGTTTCTATCCATCTCACTGTGCCGGCAGTTTAAAAAGATTTTAAATGCAGAAATTGCAGCTTTTAACCATTGGTTGAATAAGCAAATAAATAAAGTAAAATGCTTTCTTGGGGGAAATCAGATCAGAATTAATTAGTGCATGGCTTATATCTCATAGTTGAGCATTTTCCTTGCAGTCAAGTACATTTTCATTAGTCATTAAGCAGGTGCTCTTATCCACAGCGACTGATACTGTCTTACAACCCAAGTAATTGTGAGTTTAGGGCCTTCTAGGACTCACCAGCTGCAGTATGGTAGGGTAGGTAGGTAAGGTAGGATTTTAACCCTGGACATTCTGCTCTATGGTCCAGCACCTTAACAACTAAATCTCAAAGCAGTTATGGAGAGAATTACTAAGAAATACTTATCAGGTGCCAGTAATTTTGTCCAGATTTTTCTACCATCCTTAGTACTGAGACATCAACTGTACACTACATAACCGAAAGCTTGTGGACATACAAAGTGACATCCAAAAGCATGTAAAGCTTGCTACTACACCAGCGTTTGCTCTTTCAGCATGAGTTCTGGCACTGATGTTGGATACTAAGCCATGGCTCCCTGTTTGCATTGCAGTTTTTCTAAAAGAATTAGAGGGAATTAATATCAGGGTTATATTCTCCATCAGTATTGGCAAGCCAATTTGACCCTAATGAACCTTGTTTTAGGAGAGCAGGACAGAACGTTGATGAAATGCTTGTTATGTAACGCGGGAGCGCCGGGGTAACGCGGCGTTAGCGTGAAAGAAATAACACAAACGGGGGCGGACGTAAACGCAAG
>JAUZST010006793.1:0-14614 GCA_034779995.1 Parotocinclus haroldoi
CTGAAAGTGGTTGTGTGAAAGTTCCCGTCACTCGCTCTGAGCTTGGCTGACAGCAGAATAATGGCTGCAGTGTGTGTGTGTGTGTGTGTGTGTGTGTGTGTGTGTGTGTGTGAGTGTGAGTGTGAGTGTGTGTGTGGAGATCAGTCTAGAGCTCTGGGTGAAACTGGAGATGTGTTCCTCAGCTGTAGCAGCAGTGGCCCACGGCTGCTCGGCCTCCTGGGCTTTAATTACTGAACTTCCTGTAGAGGAAGCCCTTTCACCAACTCAGACCTGTCCAGCACTTTTTCTTTCACTGCAAATTCAAACCATCTGCATATACTGTACATCTGCAATGTTTATTTGGCTGCTTTATTTGGCCACCAGTGGCCTGGGAGGATTGTCAAGCATGTACTTCACTCCTTCTTCTGTTACCTCAGCAAGTGTCACATCATTCAGCATGACAAACCATCGATGGTTACTATACATTATACATGCCATGCTCTTATAATAATATTTTATAATGCATCAGATATTTTAAACTAAATAGCGGGTTATCAAAAAGAAATACAAATAAGTAGGACTAATTTACAAATTGTGTAGTGTGGTAGCACAGTAGTTAGTACTGTAACTTCATGGCTCCAAAGTTCCAGTTTGAGTGCTGTACTGGTTACTGCCTGTGTGGGGTTTGCATGTCCTTCCCACATCTGTGTGGGTATCCTCTTTACCTCTAATCTCTAAAGTGTCCCAGGCATCTCTAAAATGTCAGAGTGTGCATTTGCTCTTGTTCTGTTCAGGGGTGGCTCTGACCTTGTGCCCCATCCTGCCAGTTAGTCCTCAGCTCTCTGAGACCCTGAAATAGACTAGGTGGTTTTGGGAAGTGAGTGGGTGATCAAGTGGGAAGACAGTGGCTTTCATTATTTCCTATGGGGCACTTCCTTCCTAATTCCTGTATATTAAATACATTCAATTCTCTATATCTTATCGCCTTTTAGCGATGCTAGCATAATATACACTGCTCACAACCATAGGGGATATTTCCAAATAAATATCAAGCTATTAAAAAGAAGCATTTGATTTGTATTATTTTTATATTCATTTAATTAAACAAGCTCATTAGAAAAGCAAATAAAAAGTCAAAGAATGTTGTTTGATTACACAAATGAGATGCAAACTCAATTGTTGTGATTGTGTAGCAAGTGACTTTTTCAATGGGGTGAACAGAAGCGTGTCAATCTGGACGAGAGTGCCCCCGCATTGACTCTTCAGTAGGGAGTATGGTCATCCGACAGACAGTGATGGGGCATGAACAAGATCAGATTGTCCAGCAGTTCTTGATTTTATTTTGAATTATGTCCTCATTTTGTGAGCAGTGTAGTTGCCATGGTGACTTTGGAAATAACATACCTGTCTGTTTCTGTAGAGTGCGATCTAGCCTCTCTACTCGTGTGCCTTCTCACATACACCACCACAGGCATGCATGTGTGTGTGCTCTTTATCATCTTAAGCTCTGTCTAGACACGACTAACTTTACATGATGTTTGGAGGAAATGTTCTCTTTTATGGGTTCTATGGCCATGTTTTTGGTATTCTTCCTCTTCCCCTGAAAAAAATTACAGGCAGAATTCACCAAACTCAAGGGTGCTATGATCACTTCAGAGTTTCAGATTTCAATTAATAAGGGATGTTCCCAAATCTACAAATGGAGTCATTAAATAGGGTCACTGGAATGCATAATTGAACTGGATGCTGGGATACCTCTCTTCAAAACAAATAGCCAGTGACCCCCAGTTGATTAAAGAGGCAGGTATATAGGTATAATGCATTACTTTGTATTCCTTCATTATATCTATTTGTATACTTTCATTTTCTAAAAATAGGGACCAGTAGTATCAGGCAGTTAGTTATTTTTAATGCAAATTTCCTTTTATCACTAAAATGTCTCTATTCCTAGGAGAGTTTGAATAGACTGAAATTTATGACAATATTTCATTTTGCTGAGGTTTTTGAGGAAGCTTAATTCTTCCCATTTTCAGCATGTCAGTTAGTTTCCCTGGTGATCCTTCCAAAAATATGGCAATAGGTCAACTGACTCCTCTAAATGTTCCCCGTTCCTGACTTGCGTCCAGCGTTTCCAAGATAGGCAACTTACACAACGCAAACCTCACCAGGATAAACCATTGCTGAAGATGAATGAATGAACGATCCAAATGTATGAGAAAAAAAATCATTATTGCAGTCATGATTTCTTGGCTCCTTGGCTGAGAGGAAAACACGGGGCCTCAGTGAAGCCCTTCACTTCCAATCCAGCTCTGAAACCGCAGAGGAAACGAAGCATATACGTTTCTACCTCACCTCTGATAAAAATCATCTTTTTTTCCACACCGGGTTCAAACCAGTTGCGTGGCTTCGATCCTCAGACTGTTTGAGTGAGCGTAGCTTGTCATAAGCTTAATGCTCCTGTGCTTTTTTCCAATATATCTCTGGCTTTTGAAATTTTAAAAATCCACTTTCCGTTTTGTGGTTCAGTGGCTTAGAAATGCAAAGTAGCCCTGTGAGTTATAATCCCTTCCAATGGCTGCTAGGTCTTCCAGTTGAAATAACAGCAATTGCAGAAGTGCTTTATGCTGACGAGAGCGAAATCTCTTATGATAACAGTAAGCGCCATGCTTGCTCTTGGATCTTCATCTGCATTCTCTATGCCACTTTCTCCCAGCTTGAATGGTGCGAAAATGAAAGAGGCCACTGACTAGCAGTTCACACTTCCCACATGATTTAACTTATAGTGAAGTGGCAATTACATTTTCATAGCTTTAAACCCATTCCACATGCATGGTAATGTAAAGCAGAGCCGGAGCCACAGCCAGTGCCAAAGGGCCTTGCAAGAGGCATGCTAGTTCACCACAAGCGAGCTCAAGTCCCCGACATCAGAGGCTTTTTGGACAGTCGAGTCGGTCCTTGATCGAGCAAACATGCAGTTCAGTTAGTGTTTTTTAAAAACAAGCTATTTCTTCAGCCTTATAATTATAGGTTAATACACAGAGCTGGATTCGAGCAGTGCAGTATAGTAATATCTTCTGAGATCTTGCTGGATTTGTTACCAAGAACTGGTTGTGCATCACTGACATTGCCTACGCACTAAATAATACCAAATGTTTCAGCTCGTCCCTGTTTCAAACAGCAGGGTAATTGTGGGTATAGACTGGTCAGATCCTGAATTAGACTCCAGTGCTGTCCGTCTGCACCTCATGAAAAGATTCAAGCGGTTCCACGTTTTATGGTGGAAAATTACGCGTGTTCGTGCCGAGGGTGTATGTGATGGCATTCAGCATTGTTTGCTTTGGTAAGGATACTTTTTGTTCTGGGCCAAGATGACTTTTTGGAAGCATATATATGTTTTCTCCATCTACAGTACGTTAAATTTCCACACTGAAATACTGTCGGTTAGAGAGCAACGCTCATTTCAGCATGCTCGATTCATATTTGATTTGCCATTGCCAGTGCGGCGTTATGCTGATTTACTCCGTACGCTGCTCTTCTTTTTGCATTATTTCTGTTGATTTAAAGCAAGAGTTTATCAGGATCGCTGCAATGTCAGCTAAGCACCTGAAACCAAACCAGGCTTCACAGTGCTGCATAGTGACCCGAAAATGCCACACACATGTGAAATGAGGTTCTGCAAATGCAACAAGCCTTTCACAAACTCGCACTAAATCATACAGGCTGAGCAATGCCGCTTTCATGGCTGTACCGTGGCGTGCTTTGAGTAGAGGGCCTGTGTCAATGGCGGGCCAGTCGCTTCGCTCTGTGGGCCGTGACAGATTGAGAGGGTGAGTCCGACGTACTGTAGCAGTGCCACTCTCGGACACATGCATTTGTTTAGCGCTTGGCACTCCTCTGCTTCCACTGAGGTGTCAGAACAGGGCCTCTTTTCTGTTTTGCACATTTTTTTGTTCGCCCTCTGATTTTCAAGTAGGCATCTTTCCTGGACAAAGAACTGATGTGCTGGGATCTGTGAGCAGACAAGCATTTTGTATCAATGAGTTGAGATGCTGGTCTCTGCCTGGGCCATGTTGCGTGTCCTAATGTTCAGTTCCCTCGCTACGTTGTTTAAAGAAACAGCCTAATTTAAATGCGCGCTGAGCACAGACCGCTGCATAGTAGTTTGGCTTCTTTCAAAGCATAAAAAAATGAATCAATTATTTCTAGAATCTAAAACCACCCACCCACCCACCCACAGAGACTGATTGGATATATATACATGGCTCCGATTAAGATTTCTGCTTGCGCATCAAAAAGGCTCTTGCCATGCTTTCCATGGGCAGATGCCACCCACACTCTCTGACTCAGAACAATGTTTGTGGATCTGACTGAGTTTCCCTTTATGCCCTGGGCTGGCCTTCTCCTCTCTGCTGGCGGTATCTAAGCTCTGCCCACTGGCCACGGGCCATGCCAGGTCTTTGGTGGGCTGCCATTAATGAGAGTGCTCTGTGCTGGACGGCGCTGGTCTCTCCCATCACTCACTCGCTCAACAGAATCACCCTGTTTAGAACCTATTTCACATGAACTGCCTAACAAATCTGACGTCGCCACAGCTCATCTGTTCGAATCACTAATCCGTTCCATTTCGGATTTGTTTGTCTGTTGGGTTGTTTTCAAACACGTCAGTTTCAATCTGTGTCTCGGAACGCAGGGCATAAACAAGGTCTGAACCCATAATTACAAAGGAACAAACTGAACAAAACAAGAATCCCCTATAGGCCTTTAACTTTTCTATTGTGTCTCATTATCTGTCTATCTATCATCTGTCCATCCATATCTCTCTCCCTTGAATATTAATCATGATTTTACCATGGTATTTTGGCTGAAAGAAAACTTTTACCACAGTAAGACCTTGGCAGATTCAAAGTACATAGTTTCCATAAGATACCTTAGTAGTTAAACTAACAGAAAGCTAACTAAAGCTAACAGAATTAACTATAAACTAGATCTCTTATAGAGATAAATCTATGTTTATTGTATAGGTAAGCATAATTCTACTATGAACATACCAAATACTATACTCAGAGATGGCAGAGATTCAAGCTTTCACTCAAATTGTCAAGGTGATTTTAGCATTTGCAATGAAAACACTGGAATAAGTTTTAGGAGATAAAGACAAGTCGAATCATATATCCATTATATGAGAAGCTTCAAAGCAGTTACCCCCTGGGGTTTTGTATGTTCTTCTATTGTCTGATTCAAAATCCTTGAAAACCACGCCGACATGTTCATTTGTTACTCTAAATTGCCCCTGTAAGTCAATAAGCTTGCAATGCTCTGGGATAGACTGAAGCATTTCCAGAATTGTCTCTGAACCAACATGACCCTGACCATGACCCTGACCCTGACCAAGATAAAACAGCTACTGGTGATGAATGAGTAAATGAAAAAGTCCTTTAAAATTGATACAGCATGCATTTTGTATTGGCATGTAACTATGTATTATAGTTTTGTGCCTGTTCAATAGTAAACAATTAATTTCACAACTCATTCTAGATAGTGTAAACATTATAGCCATATAATCACAGTATGTTATTATGTTAATAATAGACTATATATTTGTACAATTTATTGAACTTTCCAGAGTTTTTATCTTTGATGGGTTTCCATTGCACAAGACGTTGTAAAAACCCTGGAAGGCACTGTCTGGACTCCAGTCCAGGTCCACCACACGACCCGAGCAGCAGAAAGTTTTCCTAACCTAATTATGGGAAATGTAAGCCACACCATTAAATGTAATTATGACAAATATGAAGACATTAAATATTACGCTATGAATTGAAGTACAGGTTTGTTTTCACCCCATCCTCATATTAAAGCTTACACAAATACCAGTTTGTTCCTCTCAGTGTACTCTGGTATTGAATGTTTTTAAATTAAATCACGACTGCTTGCCTATAAAGCTAAAAATGCTTCAGTCCCGTTCTACCCGAAATAAAACCCCACCTTGTACTTTCTACACTTCAGCACTCAAGCGTGGTTCGACTTAGACTGAAGTCCAACTTAAGTGTTATGACTGCACCAACTGGTGGAAGGAACCCCACTGGCCGTCTGAACAGAGTCTCTGATGAGTGTCTTTATCCATCGCAGAACCACAGAATGTTGTTTTGCCTTCATATAAAATTACTTTAGCCTCATTAGT
Organism: Parotocinclus haroldoi; assembly: GCA_034779995.1. Classification (NCBI taxonomy): domain Eukaryota; kingdom Metazoa; phylum Chordata; class Actinopteri; order Siluriformes; family Loricariidae; genus Parotocinclus; species Parotocinclus haroldoi. Next base: position 6,161 of record JAUZST010006793.1, read on the forward strand.
ATTACATTTCATTTTTACTAAAATCAATTTATAGCACGTTTTCAATTAGCTCTCAGCCAGTAAGCTAGTGCTAACCTGAGGAAATGTCTGAGAACAATTACACTTTTACGTGTTGGATAATGGCTCCTGCTAAAATGTATGTTAGATTGGTAAACGTTAGATTCTCCATGCCAGGGTCCATAGTCACCTGTGTAACATTTGTGTGGATATTTGTAGAGAAAACGTCAGATAAATCACCCCAACTCTTTTGCTGTGGTAATATTTTGTTATTGTCGACTTAATAAAGGCAAATCCTTCAAATGTCCACATGAGGGCAGCATTTCTTACTTTTCCATGCAAATCCTAGGAGGTCCATGTTGAACCAGCTGCAACCTGTTTAAAATTTCATTGGGTCCAATTTGGCTACCAGTTAATACGTGAACTTTACCTTTTGACATCACCTCCTATCAGCGTCTGAAACACCAAACCTTTTACGGCTTGAAAAGCGCATTAAAATATTCTCAAGACGGCAGTAGCCACAGGCGCTGAGAGGGTGACGTGACGGGTGGAGGTAACCCGGATTCGCCTCTGTCGTACTTTAAGTAATAACAGTCATTATTAATATGAAGATATTGATTCATAAATACGGCTAAGATAGTGGTCTGGGTTGCATCGATTATATCTATATATTTTAAATATTATATTTACTCATAAACATCGGACTTTGATGGTACAGGACTGATTTATAGGTGAAGTACTGCCTAGATGCCCCTGTTGGGTCCCTGCAAGACCCAGAATTGCTTGTACCTTGTTAGACTGGATCAGTCGTAAGAGACATGGATAAATTACCAAATCTAAATAATTGTTGAGAAAACAAATAAACTGAACAAGATTGGCCAATCACTCACGCTTCGGCTAATACCGCTAATATTTGGACGGTTCGTTAACAATACAGACCACAGAGCGCCGTTCCAGGTAAGACAGGAGTTTAACTGCCGCTCTGTAGTTTTTGTTTATTCAGGTGTGTGTGTGTGTGTGTGTGTGTGTGTGTGTGTGTGTGTGTGTGTGTGTGAGAGAGAGAGAGAGAGAGAGAGAGAGAGCGCGTGTCCGTGCAGACTACGTGCCCGTGCGTGTTTGTGACCAATTGTACTGCGTATCGTCTTGGTATTTTCGTAGGATCTGGTCCGCACAGCTTCAGTTGCTTATTTCCAACAGGGCAACTTTTATTCATTTATTCATTATTTATTTCATTATCTATTACTATAATCAAGTGGATTATAATCCACAAGGGGTCGCGTTGCCCACCCGGCAACTATGGGCGCAAGGGCGAGAACAACCCTAGACGGGACACCAGTCCCTACTATCGTAGGGCACACACACAGTCATGCACACAGTCACATGCTTTTAGACACACCAATTAACCTAACACGCATGACTTTGGACTGCGGTAGGAAACTGGAGTAGCCGGAGTAAATCCACACAGACATGGAGAGGACATGCAGACTCCTCACAGAAGGTACCCAGGCCACTCCACTCTGGGATTGAACCCAGGACCTTCTTGCTGTGAGGCAGCGGTGCTACCCACTGAGCCCCCGTGCTGGCTACTGCAACTTTTATATACTTTTATATATTTTGGTTACTGAGGTTAGGGTTAAGGATAAGTGCAGCATTAATACACTACAGTAATCACGATCTCAGTGTAAATTGGCACCTGGTAGTGGCACACCTACTGGAATATTGATTGGTGGGTTGAGTTCTTATCCCCTTAGTACTCGTGTAAGGTTAGAACCATGTCTAATGGGCAACTGTGATTTGAAATATGGTTGCCTTATGGTCAGGCCTGTCAGATACTGTTATGATATTGGATTAGTGGCTGAAAGGTTGAGGGTTCAAATCAAAAACTGTCTTAGTTGTTGCTGAGCAGGGTTGCTTTTTATTCATGATGAAAATTGAGTGGGTGTAAACACAGCAAGGACTGCAGGGACGACCTTTGTTTCTTTGTTTCTTGTTTATTTGTTGGTGTTGCTTTTTGTTTTGCCTTTTTTCAATCACATGCGTTGTTTCTGCAAATGTGCTTTAGGGACTCTTGCCAGTGGAACAAATGGCCTTGCCCAGTTAGGGAACACCTTGTACTGTCAGGACATTCATTCAAAATTTACCTTGCCAGAGAGAAGGTTTGAAGAGTCGGTCAGTTGGTAGAGCACTGGTTCCCAATGCTGAGCCTCCCTTGTTCATATCCCACCTCTTATGAGGTTGTGAACGATTGGATGATACTCTTTAGTTTCAGGTCCTTGTTGCCTTATTTCTACAAGGTCTTTTTTTACCTATGTTCCACCTCATCATAGCCTTTGACTTACTAAGTTTTAAAGTTAATTGGGGTAAGGGAGAAAGCTCTGTGATAGTGCATGGCCCTTGAAATTGGTTGTAGCTTCAGCTCCACTTTGGACTGCAAGGTTATTTATGGACTTTCAAAAAGTTTTACATCTGTTTATTGTTTTCACAACTTCACTTGGATCTGATTCGGTCTTGTGGACACTTAACTTGGGCTATAATGGCCTGCAATCCTCTCATCATTTCAAATCAGAGATCTGATCTTCACTCACTAGCTCCTTCAGTTTCACATCAAGCTCTGCTCTCAATATGCTGTGCACATTTCGGTCCTGTGCCCCCTTTTCCTCCTCCTCCAGCTCCCGTGAGCTTCACACCTCATTTGTCTGGATCTCCCTGCCGGTGGCAACAAATATTTCATTGACACCACTGTGAAAACCAGGATCCTGTGCACACTGCTCAGACAGCACAAGGACACCGGTTCCCTCCAAAACGTTTGGGCTGCTCCTAATGGCAAAGTGCCAGGACGAGACAGGCAGATCGGGATTGCTTATGAAAGGACTCTGGGTTGATGGAGCTGCATTTTAGGGCTGTGAGAAATGAGCTTGCCCCCTCATGACACACAGTGAAACCAGAACCGTCGTATTTCACATGCGGAGAAATATGGGAAATGACACGTAAATCAGTGCTGCTAAAATAAGTCGGAGATGTGAAGGAGAAACACTGGGGTTCAGTTGGTTTGGACGCCACAGCGCTTGGCAGCTGTGAGACTCAAATCCATTTATCACTTTGACTTTTCGCTTTTCACATTTGCGACCCTGCGATGATGTACACGATTTGGGAATATCATTCAAGCCTACATCACACTATCACTTTTGAATGGTTTGATTCTGGGGTACCGCACTCGCACGAAACCCCTAATTGGAGGGGCCTGGCTGGAGGATGCACATGGCCAGAACTTCGTGGAACAACCAGGTTCTAGGTGTTGGTGAGATGGTCTTCTATCACGGTGTAAGGTTATGTGCCATTTAACCCATCAATTTCCGTTCACTGTAACAACTGAAAATGAAAACCATAATATGAAAATCTGTTTTCTAATTCTGGCATTAAATAACTGGTCACCTTACCAACCAGTAACATGTAAGGGGCTCCATTACATGTCATGTCCTCGCTTGTTAGTTAGCTCAAGTTTGGACTATGGGGTCAACTTGGTTGATTTGTTTCATCTACTCTAAACTACAATGCTGTTTAAACATCTTAGGCATTCTATACATTCATATATATATATATATATATAATGAATGACTAGTCTTGATGTTAGCTTAACCATAACCTTTGTACTTGTCACTGAAATGGCTGCTGATTCTAAAAGCAATGTTAAATATTAAAAATTCAAAATAAATATTTTTTTTAATTAAAAAAAAATCAACAATAACAAACTGTTGACTACCTGTTGTTGTAAAACTGTTCTACATACCTAGCTGGGGCACAAGGCAAGAACAACCCTATACAGGCACCAGTTATAGCACCAGTTAACCCAACACCATTCTTTGAAATATGGGAGGACGCCAGATTATTCTACTGGAGAACCTAGGACATATTAATGTTACAAGTAGTTATTATATATGGTATAAGTAGTTTCTTGGGCAGTATAAAATAAAGAACGTATTGCTCTAAAACGTCATAGCTAATCCACTGGTTGTTATGTAAATTTGGCTAAAAAAAAAGAGTAAGGTGCAGATTTCTAAAGTATAGTACTACATACATGTGAAAGGTATCATTCTATTTCAAAATAACAATGTTTTTCCTTTATTTTACCAATGAAAGTTTACAAACCACTGTTACATTACACAACATGTGTAGATGCTGTACCGAGCAGGTAGCAATTCTGGTTTAATTGTTAGTTTTAGTACGTAGAACATCCATTTTATACGTTTTTTTAAGAATTGGTTGTGTACAGTTTTATTAGGTCACCGGCTTATTTTGCTGATTTGGTTTAGATAACACAAATTATTTTATCCTTTTTTTTATTCCTGTACTTTATTTCAATTAATTTAATGAGTTTAAATCCATCAGAATGTATAAGCAAATTAAATGTGGACAATAAAAAAAGAAATATAACATGGTTCACATCGATTCAATAGGTATATATTTCCATACGGAAAATAACATTTTGTCTTAAAGAAAGTCATAAATCGTATAGTGCAGTCCTTATGGATGTATCTATTTATAAATCTATTAGGCTTTGTTTTTTGTTTTTACATTACTTTGCATTCACGCAGCATATGCACAGCTCACAAACATTAGGGGATATTTCAAAATGAATCCAATAGATCCAACAAAAAACGTTCAATTTTTTTTAATTAAACAAGATCATCAGAAAAGGAAATGAAAAGTCAAAGAAAGTGGTTTGAGCAAGAGATGTATTCATGAGGAGGGACGGAATCATGCCAAACTGAACTAGAGTATCCCACATTGACTGTTCAGTAGGGTGTATGGTCACCCAAGACTACCAAAACACACTGACAGTGATGGATCAGATTGTCCAGCAGTTCTTGTGGGATTCTCTTCGTTTTTATTTTTGAAATGTCCCCTATAGTTTGTGAGCAGTGTATTTCTATCATTTAATATTAATATATAATATTATATAATATTAATATTGTACAATTAAATTTAATTAAATTCTCTTGTCATAAACTTCTAACAACTTCTATTTTCGTTTTGCTTGTTTAGTTACATGGCCATTAATGGCATGTAAAATACTAATTTAGATATTAATTCTAACAAATACTAACTTCCGCTACACGTCATTAATATATTTGATTAGTAATTATCTTAATAATAATTAGTAATTATTATCAAATAACCTGAACCCCCCCAAAATTAATTTTAAAAAATGTTGGTAACCTCATTAAAACAACGTGATATTAAAAAGAAAAAGATCTATACTTGTGTGTTGCTTCCACACATCTCTACTTAGATTTTCAAATGGCTGGCCTGGTGCCCCGTGTTTTTGGATTGGGCTCTCGTCTCGGTGGGACTCGTATCAGGATCAGTCGGTTATTGAAGAGTATACAGGTTTAGAACTATGTAATCTTAGAGTTAGAGAACAATTATATAATAAAATTATCAAGTTATATCAGGGAACGTCCCTTATGTGTAATATTGCAAAAATATGTTCAGACCAGACATAGAAAACCTCATATTCTAATAAATCATATGTGCTAAATTATATTTCCATAAGACTAAACCCCAGTGTAATAGCATCAAGACTTACTAGAGAAAGAAATACTAGAAAGGTGCATAACTCTCCTGACTGATGTGATCCAAGACAAACACTGCACCGGGCTGAACTTTAGGATATTTGTATTCAGTGATATGGTTGTTTAAAGGGCCTTCGGTGCAGCTTTAGGCAAACAGTCTGCGATGTGTTTAAAATCACACTGCATTAGCTTCAGCTGTACACAGAGCAAATCATTTTGCACCAGTCATGTGAAGTACAATGAGACATTTGTGTTTCATGGTCATGTACGTTAGGAAATCTCCTCTGTAGTGCAGCATACTTGGCAGGAAGAAGGGACGACTTAAAGAATCTTATGGAGATTTGGGTCTGCCTGTACTCAATATTATCAAGGCACATCCAGATAAGCCTCCTTCAATAAACAGACTCGGCGAATATCAACATAGCCGTCGGCTCATTTTACCAAACTCAAATCTGAATGAGGGGGGACCTGAGAGTTTAGCGCCAATCTCAGATCGGCATCAGAGATGTGCAAAGTATGGGAGTCCTGCAGGACTAGGAATGTTAATGTGAAATGCAGACCTGTTGTTTTGTATTGTAGGGGGCCTTCAGATCAGCGGGATGGTCCAGTTTAGTTTAATGGGCTGTTAACCGCAGAATTGGACTACTAGTAGAAGTGCCTCAAATAATTCGGACTTATTAGATGCACACCGAGTGCTCTGTGAAGCACTAGGGATGTCTTCTTGTTTTAGATGAATGTGGCTCGGTTCTCCATCCCTAAGGCTACACTTTTGTCATCAATTTTCACCAATTATGATGCATGAGAGTCTTGAAAGCTGCTGTCTGATCTCGTGCGCTCAGATTTGACCCTTTTCATTGATCATGTCGGGGATTTCCAGCCGTGATACCTCTAAAATACAAACTTGTCTGTGCCTAAAGGTGTGTTATTCTAGCTGTCACTCAGTAAAACACGGTCAAATTTGCTTTCTGACTCCCCTTGGCCATTTCACTTCTAGTTCATTTTTCTTAGGAAACACCTGCTGCAGCAGAGCTTGATAATAGGTTGGATTCTGTGCTAAGAAAATGGATTGTATGTCATATATCATAAAGTTCAACAGTCTGCATTTCGCCTTCTTTCACATGAAAAAATATGGACTGCATATTTAACAAAATGCCTTTTTTTAATTCTCCAAGACCAATGATACAATCATTAGAAATGTTCAACAACCTCACAATTTTACAGAACTGCATAGCCCCAAAGAAATGGGTGAAAAAGTCACAAAGAAAAGAAGTCAAACAAAAGATGTTAGACAGCAAACCGGGGCGGCTGATCAACTAGACACAGAAATCTGTACAGTATGTGCATGGAAAGTAATGAAGAAAATGGTTCTGCAGCGGTGTACAAACGTTTATGACGTCTATTCGTAAAGTATACAGATGCAAAGGGAGCATTTGCAGAATATTGCTGACAGAACACTGTATTTGAGACCTGTTCAGGCAAACTGTGCAGAATTAGCATTTGCTGTTCTCAACTGGCTCGTTTGAACTTACTGACTGGAACCTACTACTGCTTCCAGTCTGCAAGCTCAGAGGGAAGCTTTCTTATATGGGTTCTTATGAAACCCAAGTGACCCTCCAAGACCTCAAAGTTGTGAAATCAGTCAGATCCGAGCGTGCTGGATTTCTGTCGGAGATGAAAAATCGCAGCGTCGGATCCAGTAGCGGATTTGCAGACCACAGCTTCTGATTAACATTATTCACTAGGCCATTCATAAATCTCCGAATTCTGACTTGAGCCACACATTTGTCAGCTATTTGAATGCAAAACCCAGAACTGTCCCAATTACACACAAGACTTTTAACCAAAACATATAATTCAGACGGAAAAATAGTCAATCCTTTGGTATTATTTCACACTGCCACAAAGCAGTGATTAGAAACAATTCAATCATGCTTACAGTGCACAGGTTCTTTAAGTCTTCTTGCAGTATTGTAAACATGTTCGCTCTTTATACAGCCAAAACACAGCATGAGGAATAACAACAAATAGCCATTGGTGGAAATGCACGGCAATGTGCTTGCCAGCCCTTTCTACCCTAATCAAACCCTTACTATTACCTAAACTGCAGTTCACACAGATCTCAGTCTGTTTACTACTTCTATAATCTATACGATTCAAAACAAGCTGTTTGCGTTCATGAATCTGACTCCAGCTTTGCTCTTCTCCCTAGTGGCTACCACTTATGATCTTTAAGCACGTGTGATGTTTAGCTGTTTTTTTCCTCTCATAGCATTCAGGCCTTTTTCACTTTCAAAACGTCAAGCAAAGACAAAAAGGACAAGAGAAGTGCTTTGATCCAGATAAAAGTAAAAAAAAAAATACATTGGGTTCCCAGGGTGCTGCCTGCAGCCTCTTAACTTACAGTTTAACAATGAAGTACCACATGTTGTTTGAGTCCAAGAAACGTACACATACATATTCAGAGACTTGGGTTAAATATAGTAAAAATAGAATTACACCAGTACCAGTATAAAAGCGGTGTCATTTTTGCTGATTCTGGTCAGTATGAAATTGATCCTGACACATAATGGTTAAGCAATAAATAAAAGTACCATGAATAGCAGAAAACAGTATTTAGATTCATTTAGATGAAACTGTTTTGTCCGATGGAATATCTGCTTAGAAAATTGCATTGTGACATAAAAATTCTTGAACTAAATCTGGTAAAAATTAAGGCTGGTAGAGCTTTGAAAGGAGTTTTGAAGGTAAATTTTCTTCAATTTTTTGTTTTATAGATATGGGAATGGTGATGATGATAACAGGATATGGGAATGGAGGATAACAGGATGTGGAAATGGGGTTGATGATAACAGGATTTGGGGATGGTGTTGGTGATAACAGGATA
>JAUZST010006794.1:0-14614 GCA_034779995.1 Parotocinclus haroldoi
TTCTGTGTGGAGTCTGCATGTCCTTCCCGTGTCTGCGTGGGTTTACTCCGGGTACTCCGGTTTCCTCCCACAGTCCACAGACGTGTGTTAGGTTAATTGGTGTCTCTAAAGTGGCAGTAACTTGAGTGTACATATGTGACTGTGTGTGTGTTGCAGATAACATTGTGTATCGATGTAACATTGTGTGTGTTCCTGAAATGGAAACTGACAGTAAACAAACAGCCGGTCAGAGAAATTCCCTGGAGTTCTCAGACACGGACAGGAAGCCTGTGCAAGCATATGAGCTAAATGCTAACAGTGAATGGCTAAGCTAAAGGAGGATGATTTAGTGCCAGCTCAGTTTCCTCAGTTAGAAGCCATGTTGATGTTTCATTACAAACGAGCTCTAATAGAAACTCAGTTAGTTAGATTTGGGTTTGGATGATGAAGACAGCAGGCTGCTGAAGAGACTTTGCTAAAGTGATTGCAGTTTTCACACATGATGTAACACTTAATCCTTAAATAGCTCAGTCTGACTACAAAATGAACGCTTCCAAAAGTATTCACTCACCCAGCCAGAGCATTCAATTCAGGTGTTTCTGTCACTTCCATGGCCACAGGTGTAACAAATCCAAATGCAGCCATACAGGAAGCATCTACATACGTTTAGGATCAAATGGAGCTCATTCAATGTAAGGATGCCAGCTGTGCCACAAGCCCCAGGCATTAGACGTCCTCGCTACTAAATACACTCATTATTATACTATTATACTACTCAGGTATTATAACCTCCAAACGTCACATGGCCTTCAGATTAGCTCCTGATCTTTGCATAGAGAGCTTCATGATGTGGGTTTCCATGGCTGAGCAGCTGCATCTAAGCTCTACAAAGTGTTTGGTGTAAAGCACACAGCCTCTGGACTCTAGAGCAAAACAGGAGATCAGACGATCAGGAGTTGAGATCAGAAGATCAGGAGATCAGAAGATCAGGATGATTTCTCCAACACTGGAGGTGTGAATGTTCTTAAATAACTGGAGTTATTAAATATCTGGGTGCCAGTTTTATATTAGCTTATTAAAACATAATTTAACATTTATTAGCATGTTAGCATTTCACATGCCGCAAACATGCTAATAAATGCTAAATGTTGATGCTAACAAGTTAACCAATGCTAAATTATGATGCTAAAATGCTAACAAATTCTACATCATGATACTAGCATGCAAATAAATGCTAAATCATGATGCTAACATGCTAATACATGCTTTAAGATGATGCTAGCATGTTAATAAAAGCTAAATGACGATGCTAGCATGCTAATAAATGTTAAGTGATGATGCTAGCATGCTAATAATAGCTAAATGATGTTGCTAGCATGCTAATAAACGCTAAAAGAAGATGCTAGCATGCTAATAAATGTTACGTGAAGATGCTAGCATGCTAATAAATGTTAAATGATGATGCTAGCATGCTAATAAAAGCTAAATGATGATGCTAGCATGCTAAGAAAAGCTAAATGATGATGCTAGCATGCTAATAAATGTTAAATAAAGATGCTAGCATGCTAATAAATGTCAAACTGTGATGAAACATGCTAATACATGCTTTAAGATGATGCTAGCATGCTAATAAAAGCTAAATGAAGATGTTAGCATGCTAATAAATGTTAAATTATGATGCTAGCATGCTAATAAATGTTACATGATAATGCTAGCATGCTAATAAATGTCAAATAAATATGCTAGCATGCTAATAAATGTTAAATGATGATGCTAGCATGCTAATAAATGTTACGTGATGATGCTAGCATGCAAATACATGCTAAATGACGATTCTATCATGCTAACGAATATTAAATGATGATGCTAGAATGCTAATAAATGTTAAATGATGATGCTAGCATGCTAATAAAAGCCAAATGATGATGCTAGCATGCTTATAAATGCTAAATTATGATGCTAACATGCAAATAAATGTCAAACTGTGATGCTAGCATGCTAATAAAAGCTCAAAGATGATGCTAGCATGCTTATAAATGCTAAATTATGATGCTAGCATGCTAATAAAAGCTAAAAGCTGATGCTAGCATGCTAATAAACTCTAAATGAAGATGCTAGCATGCTAATAAATGTTAAATTATGATGCTAGCATGCTAATAAACGTTAAATGATGATGCTAGCATGCTAATAAACGCTAAATGAAGATGCTAGCATGCTTATAAAAGCTAAATGATGATGCTAGCATGCTAATAAATGTTAAAATATGATACTAACATGCTAATAAATGTCAAACTGTGATTCTAACATGCTAATACATGCTTTAAGATGATGCTAGCATGCTAATAAAAGCTAAATGATGATGCTAGCATGCTAATAAACGCTAAATGAAGATGCTAGCATGCTAATAAATGTGAAATTATGATGCTAGCATGCTAATAAATGTTACGTGATGATGCTAGCATGCTAATAAAAGCTAAATGACGATTCTAGCATGCTAATAAATGTTAAATAAAGATGTAATTATGCGAATAAATGCTACATAAAGATGCTAGCATGCTAATAAATGCTAAATGACGATGCTAGGATGCTAATGAATGTTAAATAATGATGCTAGCATGCTAATAAATGCTAAATGACGATGCTAGCATGCTAATACATGCTAAATGATGATGCTAGCATGTTCATTAATGCTAAATGATGATGCTAACATGCTAATAAATTACAAACTGTGATGCTAACATGCTAATACATGCTTTAAGACGATGATAGCATGCTAATGTTAAATGATGATGCTAGCATGTTAATAAATGCTAAATGAAGATGTTAGCATGCTAATAAATGCTAAATGAAGATGTTAGCATGCTAATAAATGCTAAATGATGATGCTAGCATGTGAATAAATGCTACATTGTGATGCTAGCATGTAATTAATGCTAAATGAAGATGTTCACATGCTAATAATGCTAATTAAAGATGTTAGCATGCCAATAAATGCTAAATTATGATGCTAGCATGCTAATGCATACTGATTAAAGATGCAAGCATGCTAATAAATGCTAATTGAAGATGCTATCATGCTAATAAATGCTAAATAAAGATGGAAACATGCCAATCAATGCTAAATTATGACGCTAGCATGTGAATCGATGCTAAATGAAGATGCTAGCATGCTAATAAATGTTAAGTGATTATGCTAGCATGCTAATACATTTCAAATTATAATGCTAACATGCTAATAACATGCTAGCATCTTTATTTAGCTTTTATTAGCATGATAGCATTATCACCAAACATTTATTAGCATGCTAGTAACTTCATTTAGCATTTATTAACATGCTAGCATCATCACGTAACATTTATTAGCATGCTAGCATCATCACTTGACATTTATTATCATGCTAGCATCTTTTTTTAACATTTATTAGCATGCTATCATTTTCATTTAGCATTTATTAGCATGATAACATCATCACATAACATTTATTAGCATGCTAGCATCATCATTTAACATTTATTATCATGCTAGAATCTTTTTTTTTAACATTTATTAGCATGCTAGCATCTTCATTTAGCGTTTTTCAGCATGCTAGCATCATCATTTAGCTATTATTAGCATGCTAGCATTTTCATTTAACATTTACTATCATGCTAGCATCTTCATTTAGCTATTATTAGCATGCTAGCATCATCATTTAACATTTATTAGCATGCTAGCATCTTTTTTTAACATTTATTAGCATGCTAGCATCTTCATTTAGCGTTTTTCAGCATGCTAGCATCATCATTTAGCTTTTATTAGCATGCTAGCATAATCACGTAACATTTATTAGCATGCTAGCATCTTCATTTATCGTTTATTATCATGCTAACATCATAATTTAACATTTATGAGCATGCTAGCATTTTCATTTAACATTTACTATCATGCTAGCATCTTCATTTAGCATTTATTAGCATGCTAGCATCATAATTTAACATTTATTAGCATGCTAGCAGCATCTTCATTTAGCATTTATTAGCATGCTAGCATTATCATTTGGCATTTATTAGCATGCTAGCATAATCATTTAGCATTTATTAGCATGCTAGCATCATCATTTAGCATTTATTAGCATGCTAGCATCATCACTTAACATTCATTAGCATGCTAGCTTCATCACTTAGCATTCATTAGCATGCTAGCATCATTATTTAAAATTTATTATCATGCTAGCATCTTTTTAAAAACATTTATTAGCATGCTAGCATTTTCATTTAGCATTAATTAGCATGCTAGCATCCAAATCTAGCATATATTAGCATGCTAGCATCTTTATTTATCATTTATTAGCATACTAGCATCTTTATTTAGCATGATTTAGCATGCTAGCATCATCATGTAACATTAATTAGCATGCTAGCATTATCATTTAACATTTATTGTCATGCTAACATCTTCATTTAGCATTTATTAGCATGCTAGCATCTTTAATTAGCATTTATTAGCATGCTAACATCTTCATTTAGCATGTAGTAGCATGCTAGCCTCTTTATTTAGCATTAATTTGCATGCTACATCATCATTTACCATTCATTAGCATGCTAGTATAATCATTTATCATTTATTGGCATGCTCACATTTTTATTTAGCATTTATAAGCATGCTAGCATCTTCAATTAGCATTTATTAGCATGCTAGCATCATCATTTAACGTTCATTAGCATGCTAGCATCATCATTTAACATTCATTAGCATGCTAGCATCATCATTTAGCGTTTATTAGCATGCTAGCATCATCATTTAGCATTTATTAGCATGCTAGCATCATCATTTAACATTCAATATAATGCTAGCATCATCATTTAGCATTTATTAGTATGCTAGCATCATGATTTAGCATTTATTCGCATGATTCCATCTTTATTTAACATTTATCAGCATGCTAGCATCATAATTTAGCATTTATTTGCATGCTAGCATCATCATTTAACATTAGCATGCTAACATCATCATTTAGCATGTATTAGCATGTTAGCCTCTTTATTTAGCATTAACTAGCATGCTAGTATCATCATTTAGCATTTATTGGCATGCTAGCATCTTTTTGTAGCATTTATTTGCATGATTACATCTTTATTTAACATTTATTTTCATGCTAGCATAATCATTTAGCATGTATTAGCATGCTAGCATCATTATTTAGCATGTATTAGCATGCTAGCATCTTCAATTAGCCATCATGACTATATTAAAGCTGTTTTTTTTGTTTATTTTTGACCTTACAAATTTTTTTTAAATGTAATTTAAAGTTTCCCCAGTAGAGGGCAGCGATTCCTCTAGATATATTTGATCTCTCTCTCTATATATATGTATATATGTGTAGATACTGTATATGCATCTATATATCTGTGTATGTGTAGATTTATATATATATATTGGATTGGATTAACCGTACAGTCGTGGCCGACTCCCCTCCCCATTTATCTGGGCAGCTGTTTCCAGTTACACGGCTGATGTGTTTGCATACAAAAGTCAATGACAATTTAGAGACACTTATTAACCTAACACGCATGTTTTTGGGCTGTGGGAAGAAACCAGAGTACCCGGAGTAAACCCACACAGACACGGGGAGGACATGCAGACTCCACCCAGAAAGGACCCAGACCTAAGATTGAACCCGGGACCTTCTTGCTGTGAGGCAGCGCTGCTACACCACCGAGCCCCCCTGCTGATATATATATATATATAAATACTGTAGAATGCAGCTCTGCCTGTTTTCTCTTGTTTTATCTCTGATTTTAATTATCACTCTGTTTTTTCTATGTTGCTTTTCAGAAGGACCTTTATTACACTTGGGCTCTGTTGGGTCAGCTTGAGGTTTGTACACCAGAGTCCAGCACAGTCCAGGTGTGTGTGTGTGTGTGTCTTCATTTCAGTTTCTTTTTTTAAGCAGAATCTATGACGACACCCAGAATCGGAAGAAAACACAATACACCACAGTACAGAAATCAGAAATAACTAAAGAGCAAACCCTGTCTAAAACGATAACAGCATCAGCTCTGTTAGCCATCAGATTGGTAACAGGCTTTTGGGGAGAGAGGAGAGGGGAGGGGAGGGGAGGGGGTAGAGGGGGGGAGTCGTTCCATGCACCCGTGGTCTTTTGAAGTTCTTTGAGCTTTCCCTCATAATGATAATGGCATATCGTTGGCAAATTCAGGATCTGTGGAGCCCTCAGAGAGACAACTCCTGGCGTCTAGACTCCCCGTGAACTACACTGCTAGTGTGTGTGTGTGTGTACATGCTGAACAGGGCGATTCCGTTTTTCCTCCGTGCTCACCCTCAACCCATTATCCGGGAAGCAGGGGTCGATTTTCCCCCATCAGCCAAACCACGTTTAATAGCTCGTGGCTCACCACATGCATGCCTGGCCTGTGTTATTGGAAAAGCCTTACCTTCTCACACACATAGTAAGCATTGTTTTACTCCGCTTGCTCTGCCTTTCTCTGACTGAAGTAACCGAAACCTTATCAGCTCAGGGGAAATCACACAGCCCGGTTCAAAAGGCTCCGGCAAACGACCATGAACTGCTATTAATCACCAATTCTCCAAAGAAAATGGACTTATTTAAGAACTGGGTTTATGAAAACTACAGAACGTAAGAACCCACTTTGTGATAGAATAATGTGGCCCAATTGAGATGTGTTGGATTATCAACTACAACTAAACAGAAGTAAAGCAATTACTTCCTTCAGTAAAATAACTCAAATGAAAAAAAAAAACGTTTTGGTGCACGGGTTGTGACTAA
This sequence comes from Parotocinclus haroldoi, assembly GCA_034779995.1. Lineage (NCBI taxonomy): Eukaryota > Metazoa > Chordata > Actinopteri > Siluriformes > Loricariidae > Parotocinclus > Parotocinclus haroldoi. The sequence goes on from JAUZST010006794.1 coordinate 6,765, forward strand.
AACTAGCATCATCATATTATAACTAAAAACAAAATACTGATATACAAGAGTGCAAAAAGAAAAAAAAGAAAACAATATGTAAACCAGAAACATTACGTTCCAAACTCTCATTCAAATTAATTATTGTAAATACATTTCTTTTAAAAATAAAAAACAATACACTGTATATAAATCTAAAAAAATAAATAATGCCGCCTGCTAACAAACTGGAATAAAATAAAGAATAAGAGAATTTTACTTGTAGTTCCTTGTACAAAAACTCAACGGTCATAGAATTTAAATACAATTATAACAAACCATTTTAGCACTTTTAGATTTCTGTTAAACGTAAAGTGCGCACACAAAAAATAAGCACATTATAAACATAGGGCAAATTAAAATATACATTTAACAGAAAAAACGCTTTTTACAAAAACGTACATGGTTTTCATTCATAAAGTTTGAATTTTAAAATGAAAAAAAAAATAAGTTCATGCAGGTGTTACATCTTAATGGAAAACAAAATTAGAACATGAAAAATTGAGCAGTTTCTTTACATTTTCAAAGCAGTTTCAAAACATTAATTTATAGAAATCTGGACTTAATCATAACCTTCAGAAGCTTTAATGGATAAGACAGGAAGTCAGTTTGCTTTGGTTTTTTAAAGAGATTTTTGAAAATGAATGCATTGGGTCAAACCAATTCAGCGATGACACGGGCTTTTGAAGATCCAGGCCTCAGCAGATATTCTAACAGCACAGCACTTCGCCGACACCAGTGTCTAGGGTGACCATATCTATATTGCTGTAACAAACTGTCAACCTTCCGGTCAATATTCCGTTACCTTAACTGTTAAGCCACGCATGATGACCTAAACTGGAGGAACTGGAATCTTGCTCCCAGTGGACCAGTGGTATCCAAACCATAGATCAAATATACAACTGAAGATTTGACAACACACACATGGCCAGCTGTCTAATACAGTCCCAGGTAACAAAACTTTCTTTTCCTACAGATTGAGTCCACAGTTCCAGATGGAAACTCTCAATCAATTGAGACACTAAAGAGACAAATTGGGGAACTGCAACAGAAGGTACATCAGCTCGAGAGAACCTGCAGCACGTCGAATACCTCAGAGGGAAGACTTACTGAACCGGTGTCCAGTGGGTTCACTGTAACTGAACAGACTGCTTGTGTTGAGGTGAGATCAGTACAGACCTCTCCCATCAAGGATGGATTCAAGTTCCCAGTGCTGATTGGGGGTTTGAAAAACAGTGCCACGTCACCAATTAGACAGTTTTATGAGTGCATCTGCCAGAGAGCACAAGGAAATAGCACGGAAGGTGCCACACCCACTACTCCACTGCTGCCTTCAATGTCTAACGGTCCAAGTGTATCCTTAGAACCTCCACTACAACGTCTTCCACATGCACCAACTGAATTGTTAGTTCCTCCGACTCCACCTCCTTTTCCAGGCTGTGGGCCACCACCTCCACCTCCACTTCCAGGTTCCGGGCCACCACCTCCGCCTCCACTTCCAGGTTCCGAGCCACCACCTCCGCCTCCACTTCCAGGCTGTGGGCCACCACCTCCTCCTCCTCTTCCAGGCTGTGGGCCACCACCTCCTCCTCCTCATCCAGGCTGTGGGCCACCACCTCCGCCTCCTCTTCCAGGCTGTGGGCCACCACCACCTCCTCTTCTTCCAGGCTGTGGGCCACCACCTCCTCCTCCTCTTCCAGGCTGTGGGCCACCACCTCCTCCTCCTCTTCCAGGCTGTGGGCCACCACCTCCTCCTCCTTTTCCAGGCTGTGGGCCACCTCTTCCACCTCCAGTGCCTGGAAGTTTTCCTCCACTCTCTTCTGGGGTGATGTCAGTGGCTTTGGCCCAGAATTCTTCCCAGTTAAAATCAGTCGTTGAGCCTCCACGCCCAATGAAGCCTCTCTACTGGACACGAATCCAGCTCCATGCAAAAAAGTAATCCATCTGAACATTTATCACATATAATAAGCAGCCAGGAAAGTCCAAAAAGGTCCAAAGATGTAAAGAATTTTTGAATGATGCTTACTAAATTGAGACTAGCTATACATACAATATTATACGAGGTTAAATAGAGACATGTCCTGCACTGGCTATTTATTAATTATTAATATCATTCTAAACGTTACTTCTGCACAATGAATGTTGTTTATGTTTTGCAACAGAGAACCAAACACAGACCTGGTATGGGAGAAAGTGGAAGAGCCACAGGTGGACTTTAACGAGTTTGTTGAGTTGTTTGCTAAAAGTGCAGTGAAGGAGAACAAGAAACCGATCTCGGATACCATCACCAAATCCAAGGCTAAACAGGTAAGATGCGAACACTTAAGTCTAGTGGCTGTAACTACACTGCTCTCAAAAATAAGTGGATATGAAATCTCCCATCAATGAAAAAAACCCCTGATTTTTGTGAGCACTGTAGTATCAGGTGAGCTACATAAAACTGTATTAACTTATTACTCCAATTAGCAATCCACCATGATGGAACGTCATCTTTATAGTCTACACACATGCAGCTTTTATCTGCTTGTGTTTTTTCTAATTCCAAGTAACAGGTCTGTTATGGAAAAGGCTCCACCAGGGGGAGCTACTTCCACCATAGGAGCATTCTTGTCAGAGCTTCACATACTGGCCTTGATAATTGACTTTAAGAAGCAGTTCTAAATTTCTCAGGGAAGCCCAAAAATGTGTATTTTTAAGATTTTCAGAAGTTTTGGCACCACTTGTCGAAGGATATATTGTACATTTTCTGACTGAAGACGAGTTGGTCACTTCAGAATATTATTAAATATCGAATAATGAATACTATTCACAAAAAACACTGAGATCATAAAAACACCAGCGGGTCATGTAGAAACGTTTTGTCACTGCAATATCTATAGGTTTTAAAATTGATGCGTTAAATCCAGACAATGTGTAACTTAATTCTTTATAATAAAAAAAACTGTATTCACAACCATGAAATACAGAAAGAAAATACAAGAGCAACACTTTAATATTAGTAAACGAGCGCCTGAGAGCTTGAATGGGCCAGAAGGTCCACTTTTGGGCCCTTGAACAAGGCTCTCAACCCACAATTTCTTGTATTGCAAGATTGCACAAGTTGCTCCGGCTAAAGGCGTCTGCTAAACGACTAAATGGAAAGAAGGCATTCTGTAATCAAATCAAATTAAATTAGTGAAATCATCTGATCCAAACCCACGAGGTCTAGTTGTCTGGCACTGATTTAGACTAGTCTTGATTTGCTAAGTCTAGGAAAAACAGCATCCGATCATATATTTATGATCATATATAATAATCAAGGCTCGCTCACTTACTAAGAAAATACACCAAAGTTATGTAAGACTACCATAGTAAATCCTTCACCAAGTCTCCACCGCAGGCTTTTCCGGAGGGAAATGGTCTTTTATGTAGTGCTGGAAAATGTCCATGCCTTCGCCACAAACACAGGGGGAAGAATTAGCACAAGTCAGCATCACAACATACAGAGCCTTTACTTCCGAACCCCCAGCTGCCTAACGATTAATGATGCGGTCGTGCTTTTGTGAGGGGGCGCTTGACGATTGAGCATCCGTAGATCCGAGGTGGACAAAGCTGGAACCGGACTGGAAAACAGCACGAAATTTCAAGCAGTGGAATTTACTTTAAGAAGTGTCTTGTAACATGGCTTGGAGGAATTTGTATTACTGAGAACATCCATCCACTATTGGGAAGGAGAAGAACTTTGTGGGTGTTTTGACTCGAGTGTAATTTATTCATTCATTCCCTTTCTCTGTGGTTCTGTGTTGAGTTAAGGATCCACAGACCCCAAACCACAGGCTTACCCATAGTCTCCAGCCAGCCTGGTGTGGTATTGTGGTCATGCAGCACTGTGTGTGTGTGTGTGTGTGTGTTACAGATGGGGGGAGTGTCCAGGTTTGTACATCATTGTGAGGACCAAATATCCACATAAGAATAGACAGAGATGACATTTTGGCACCCCCCCCCCCCCCCAACACACACACACACACACACACACACACACACACACACACACACAATGTTAGAGAGACAAACGTTGTGTCTGTCTGTGTGTGCGCCGAAGAAGGCTAGCGTTAAAATGCCTTTTTCTCCGTTTTGATTGTTGATTACTGGAAAACAACGAAGTCAGTACAGTCACAGAGCTCGGAATAAAGTAATGACTTTTTTTTAAACCCGAGTTTATGTTCCTCCCACTGTAAACTCCTACCCGGACACCTCCCCTCATATCTATCTATCTACTTAACTGCACTATAGAGCCAAACGTTTGTGGACACCCAGTAATTACAACCAAAAACATGATTATTAGCATGTCCCTCCTTTGCCATTGAAACAGCCTTCATCATTCTGAGGAAGCTTTCCGCTAGAATTTGAACATCTCCGAGAAGACACCAAGTCTCCGAGGAGACACCAAGTCCTGGAATTGATATTAAATTCCATCTCAAAGGTATCTTCAGGTCAGGGCTTTGTACCAGCCAGCCAGGACCACCGTCAAAGTTGCCGAACAATTTCTTTATAGCTAAGGGAAGTACAAGCCTATTAAAGTGTCAAATAGAGGGAGAGCAATTGAGGTGCTCAGTTCAACTCGCTCCACAGCCCGTGTTTATGCAGAATCGGTGCCTTTGTGCTTCATGTTATATACATTAGCAATGACAGCGGCTGAAATTAAGTTTACTAATTAGAAGGGAGGTCTGCATGCTTTTGGCTCTTTCACATCCTATATATCTGGGTAAATCACAAATAATATGGAACAATGGTGACAGTTCGGTCGCTTTAGCAAGACCCTTAACCCACGCCTGCTCGGACTGTAAGATCAAATCACTTCTAAATCACTGCGGATATGAGAATCTACGAAATTATTAAGTCATTAATGTAAATGAGTAGCGTTCCGAATACGTGGGATTTGTATACAGAATAATTCAACAATGAAACCTTAAGTCCGTTTGTTATTGCGTCTTTGTTTTACTTTCCTTTATGCTCCGTTTTGTTAACAAGTATAAGGTGATGCTTTTGTTTCTTATTTTTGGAAAAGTGGAGAAAAAAAAAAAACCGTGCAAACCCATCCAAGAAATGCTATCTGATAGTCGTCACTTTAATGATTACACGCTCGTAACGGGATTGTTTAGCTTTCCAAATTCTTATACGCAAGCAGTTGTGATTTGTGAAACATGACAGCACACTACAGACTCACAAACTCAGGCTAATCTCTCTGGAGCGCTACATTGCTTGCATAATTGCATTTGGCCAGCCTTTACTCGGCGACTTTCATGTTTCTACATCCATATGAGGACAACGCTGTGAAGAAAACATCCACAGCTCGGCCCAATAGCCTTATTAGGCCACATTCAGCATGATATTAAATATCAGACCTGTCAGACTGGAATATTATATTTATACACCCTGTTTACGTAGTAGACTTTGGGTCTGCCCATAAAGGATTGGATTGTTTTAACACAATACTACTGGTTTAATCCCTGTCCTGTACTCTCTTTGTCAGGTAATGAAGGTGTTGAGTAATAAACGTTCTCAGGCAGTAGGGATCCTGATGTCCAGTCTGCATTTGGATATGAAGGACATTCAGCATGGTGAGAATCACAAACGTAATGTATTTGCTACATGGTACACAAAATAGTGTGTAAAAGGGTGTAAATCCTTCATTATTGTCCACGTTATTCATATCGTATAGAAACAGACCAGAGAAACCTTTGTAAAGCATGAGAAACTCAATTATAATTAGCATAGAACAATGTACGAATACTATAGAAAACTCTAAGAAAGCATGCTTTAAAACTACTGAAACCCGCAATGGCAAAAAAAAAAAAATTATTAACTTAAGCATGATTTGAGGTTACAAAAATAATGAAGTACCACAGTAAACTGCAAGAAGACCAAAAGAAACAATTCGAAACCATTTAACTTTTCAAAAATAATCTACATAAAACAAAATGAGAAATGCAAAAACAACTTAAAAGATGCAGCACAGCATTATAACATTAACAATATACACTGATCACAGAGTTGATTGGGGGAAAAAATAATCATACATCTACTAATTAGAATTTTTTTTTTATCAATTAGAGCAGACCTGGGAATGGCAGGGCCAATCAGAAGGCTGGAATTTATTGGACCAATCAGATTTCACCAGGGCAAACACTGACCAATCAGAGCGGACAACGTAGTAAAGTCTACAAAAAAAAAGGCATAAAAGGAGAGGACAATATAATTGGAAATTACTGTCTAAATGTTGTTGGAAAGCAAAAATAACTGCATTAAAGAACTCCAAGTGAGCAAGATTTAAAAAAAAAATATATAGAATACGAAAGAAAAAATGAACAATCAAACCATAAACGAGTGGAAAACGCAGAAAAACTACTCAGATACTAAAAAAAATATATGCAATCTAAGAAAACAGTGCAAATACAACTAAAGAAAAAAATCTGCGAAAGAATATTACTAATCAAAAACTGACAGCATGAAAGGAAACAACAAAAACCCTGCGAGGTTGCTACAGAAACTAAAACATAAAAATAGCCAGAGAAACAATAAAAAAATGGACAAAACAAAAACAAAAATCCAGTAAAACTAATTATGAAGCTTAAAAAAACAGGATAAAAAAAACTAAGTACGGAAATATGGGAAACTGCATAAAGTTTCACATAAAACATTAAACAGACCAATACAGTAAGCACAGAAAGACATAACATAAAACAGAAAATAGTTTTCTGTTTGGGTTTTTTTTTTTTTCTTTGAGGAGGCTGTTTTAAGGAGGGTGTTAATAGTTTTGACACGAGAAATTGTGCAGCATAATTGCTCTCGACCGAGGAAGGTCTCCAAAAATGTATAAGGGCGTGTGGCTTATGGGGTTTTCTGTGCCATTTGAATTTCAAGTGTGATCTGGTTTTAGAAAAGTCAAGCCACAGCGGATTTTAACGGCACTACAAAAAGCAGTGAAAGAAGACCCTCTTCCTGTTACACAGAGTTAATAACACGTTCTCACGACTGTAAATCCATAGGAAGTCTTGGATGAGAAGCTGAAATTCGAGGCCAGGGTTAGCATTATGGATGGAGTAAGGGCGGGATCAACCTGATGTTCCACAGTGCTTCTGAAACAGGGCCAAACTCGACCTGGGGTCTCTGGGGTCTCTCTCCTCCCATCTCTGGGGTGGGAACAGTTCCCTAGGGAGCTGTAAACGTCTCCTTTGATGGGGTTGTTACTGGAAAATTATCTTTTGGTACTGAAACCTCCGGTCCTAGAACCAGAACCTCCCGTTTTGGGGGACCGTGGTGCAGTAGTTATTGCGGTCCTGTGCCAGTCTGTCATAGCTGGGCCACAGTTGTCAGTGTTGCCAGATCTCGCAAGAGAAAGCGACTTTAACAAGTACCGACTTATTATTTGAATAATATTTTAAATAAGGCTTTCATGAGTTTGTTTATTTGGTTTCTTTGACGTCGCTTGTCGGCATCAGTGACCATCCGGCGACACGCACAAGGTTACATGCATACACAAGTTATGTTACTTAGTTTCTTTATTTATTTAAGTTACGTTAGTTAGTAATACACACACACACACACACACACACACACACACACAATTGTCATTGGGCTGTGGGAGGAAACCGGAGTACCCGGAGTAAACCCACGCAGACACGGGGAGGACCTGCTTTAATAAGTAAAACATTAATAGGTTTTGTGTTTTTTGATGAGTCTGATGACTCATTATATAATTAATTTTGTTTTATTATTTGAATTATTATTTTTTTCTACTACTAATTTAAATTGTAATTTGTTATTTATTTTAAACTTTTTTTTCTATAATT
>JAUZST010006795.1:0-14609 GCA_034779995.1 Parotocinclus haroldoi
TCGGCGAGTAGCGACTCAGGCGGCCGACGCTCCGGCCTTACTTCCCGTTTTCGGTGAGTATTCATCCGCCGAGTAAATACGCTATTTACAGTAAATCCTAATATTTTATGATTTATAACATTCCTTTATTGTTAGAATGAATATTTTTAATATACTTTCATAAAATTTGCGATTTTTTTAATGTAAAAGTTCCGCAAAAACTCTTTCGCAAAAATATTTCTTGAAAACCCACGAGTCCACGAAAGGTGAACCACGAAAGGTGAACCGCCAAGGGGCGAGGGAACGCTGTATATGCATTTTTATATTCCAACTTCAAAGTAATCACTTTACATTAGGATTTTTTTCTTCCCACTAAGACCTATTATACGTAAAAAGCTTAAAGTGACAGTTCTAGTGACCTAGAAAAACACCAACCTTCTCCCGGTCACTGCTAATCATAAGTAATCTTTGAAATGAAGTAAAATAGGTTTAAATGGAAATAGCTTTACATAAACATGATTCATTTCTTTTTGGATCACATGATCATTGTTTCAGCAGTAGTAGTAAGAGTTTCAGACTTTCCCTGCTAACGTCGCACAAGGTAATCAAACACTGTACAGTGCTGACGCTTAAAACCCTCTTCATCTTCTGACACTTTGCCATTTTAAAAGGGTAAAATGTCCTTTCCACACATTAGCTTTTTCCCATTTAGCTTTTTCTCTGAAAGTGGAACCAAACTTGGAGGGCATTTGTTCTGATTTTGCCGCAGGAGAACATACCAAAGCAAAACCACATGCTGACATATGTGACAGCATGACACACTGGTCCTGTTAGATATATGCCTCTTTAATACAGACGTGTTTTTGCACTAATTGTGTCTGTGTTTTTTATGAATAATATACAAGAGTCGGAATCGATATTCTGTTTAGCTGTTTTTTGAACAGGTTTCAGAATCCAGCTTTACGTCGGTCAAATTTTTATCTTGCCAGATTCAATCTGTACTCTGTTATTGCTGCCTTCATTGCTGAACTAATTGTGAATGAAAAAAAGGCCCGGATCTTTTATGCTGAAGGCTGGTTGGAAAAGTGTTCGGTACTTTTGGCTAACCCTAGATTGATCACTGTGTGCATATGGCAGTCATATCACGAGTTTTGAAATCTGCAGACGAACGTGAAGAGAGCAGTCCATTGCTCACCAAGAAATTTCCCAGCTCTTGAACGGCTATGCAAGGAAGAATGAGCAAGTATTCCAGAGTATTATTTATGCAAAACCGTAAGAGACATGATGGCTGTAATTAAAGCTAATGTTGACGCTGTAAAGTACTAAATCGGTTTGATGAATACTTTTTCTTATTAAGATAGCTTTAATTGTTTCACTTCTTAAATTCTGTTCAGCAATTTTTGTTTTAATGAAACCTATAAGCAGACATTTAATTGGTTTTGCTATCAGGTTGTAAAATGTCAAAGGGGTATAAGGGGTATGCTGATTCTCTGTAGTCACTGTGTGCCACATACAGTACTGTGCAAAAGTCTTAGGCCACCATTAGATATGTTGGATATCTCTGTATTACGAAACCAGAAATATACAGAACATTTGTATTCAGTATTAAAAAACTGAAAAATATCAGGAAAAAAACAGCTTGTGTAAGCTACAGTGTCATGTGACCTCCTCTTACACTTGGGCAATAGCAGCATCTGTCAGCTTCATCGGGATGCCAAGTTGACAGTCTGAAGAAGTCAGAATTTTTTGGGTCCAGTTATCGCCAATATGTTATATTACAATCCTTATAAAACGGCTAAAACAACATGTCTAATGGTGTCTTTATCCTTTTGCACAGGACTGTAAGTGATAAATAGAGATGGATAGAGAGATCCGTTTAAATCCACTTCACAGCCAGTTGGCAAGCACACATATAAGAATAATTTTGTATATATTCATTTAATTTATATTCCTATATATTCCTATATGCTTAGGAAAAGACAGTGTCTGTGTTAAGATTCCTACCTTTTCCCTCGCAGTGCTGCCTCGCTGATTGCTCTTACAGAGCTTATAATCAGTGTCTGGATAACGACCTGATGATGAACACCTGCGTCTCCCTCTACTTAAGTAAGATTTCTAGCAGTGTTCATTGCCAGGTCGTTTCACGTCACCATGAACTCGCTGCTCGCCCGACCACCGGGGCTCAAACGCCTCGACACGCTGCGCGTCTGCGCCATCTTAACGTTCAGTTGGTAACATCCGGGAGAGTTTAGAGCTGAAGGATGTGTACGAGGGAAACCTCGGAGGTATTTAGCCTTTTTAGGGAAAGATCCAGGTTTCCCTGTTCCGTCCCATCCCGGCTCTTATCGAGCCTCACTTCAGCCGGCTGTGTGCCTCCGTTTGAGCCGCACCCCGGCCCCTCTTCTTTGTGCGCTACTGCACGCTCGAGCTCACGCTCGCCCTCTGGCACTCCGGAAACGCCTTCGCGCCTCTCGATTTGGGGAGTGCCCTTTCTCGCGCTACAAGCGCGTGCGAGACGTCCCAAATCGGCACCTCATCGTGCTTTAGGCACGTTCGCCCACAGTCCTGTATGGACTCCGCCACCTCTTTCCCGGGCAGCTGATGGCGCCTGGGGGTCACGGCTGGTAGGGGATGCACCCCGGACCCGCGGCTTGTGAAGCTCGCATCCTGGGTCCGCGGCCGGAGGGGTCGCCTTCGGACCCTGGCCGCCATATGCCCCTATAGGCTTGTTATCGGCGCCGAACCCCATATCCCACCGTAAAGGGCAGACCCCTGGCGGTTATTTGGGCATTGCACCCTTTGGGATGAAACTTAGCGACCGCCCTTTTTCATCTTTTTAGTTTTCATGCATTAAGAGAACCTTTCTCTCCTTTTTTCTCCCATTTTAGTTTGGTTATATATTATTTCCCCATTATTATTATACGCCGTGGGATTCCTCGCTCCTGCATACTTGGGTCTTAACACATACCATAACAGTCTGTGGGAGGCAAACAAAAAATGGTCTTAATTAACATTTAGATAAGTTTAGTGTGGCATTGTACTTCTGTTCTTCAGCTACTACATACTGATGTGCAGACAAAAATGAGAAACTGCTTTGTTTGTGTATTTAGTCTTATATTTATAAGTGTATTGTTGTGTAGTTAGTCTTAGCATTATAACAGAATCCATTTGAATTACAGTATTTCCCATGTAACATTTAAGCTACTCTGCCATAAAAGTGACTTATTTTGAGACAGGCGCCCCGCACACGAAATCCGTAATCGAATAAATTGTTTAAACTGCATGCGTTTGGTGTGCAAAGGTCTTTACTGTCTGCAACATCGGCTCATGAGGATGATAGAAATGAATGGCGGCTCCAGCTGGCGTTACAGCAGGAGAGCTGTGATGTGAAGCCGTGAGAATCAGAAAACCCTCTAGTGAATTAAGCGCCAGATTCTGTACAGCAACTGTGATCTCTTTTCTGTCTCTTCTGGGCTGTAGTTGCTAAGCAACACAAGTACACAACGCTGTTCAGTCAGGGTTTGATCCAAATAGTTTATGACAGCGGCAAAGGCAATGAGTGGCCGCTGTGGGTTTTGCCATTCATAACAGTCCTGCTGTGGTGGAGGTGTGTGCGGTGCCGGACCGCACCCGGGTTTAATCGCAGAGCATCTGTCCGAACTAAAAATAGCATCTCACATTTGTGGATCGACTGCTACCCTGTGCGCACTCGGCCGAACCGCGGCTCCTCCGTTCACAACGAAAGCGGAGGACCATGTATTATCCGTTGTGTCTGTCGATCAGCAGCACACAAACATACCTGGGTCTGTGTGAAACTAGTAATGCGTTAAAACTCCGAAAGTCAACCACAACATTACAAAATGCTCGATACAAATACAAAAAAGGGGCTCATCGACTGTGTGATGCTCTGGGTAATGTTCATGTATTAGAGTAGTGGGTTTGAACTGACTGGTGCATAAGCAGGATGTAAAGAATGCGTTACACAAAGGCTGGTTTGTTATGATTAGTGTGGAAACATCAATAATGCAGTGAGTAACAGTATGGTTCAGAGGGCTATGTTTGTGTTTATCCTTGGGATGAGATGCTGAGGGTAGCATAACGTAACATGCCATATGTCACTGATAGAGACATTAGAGCAGGATCTTCATTATGCTCATTAGAGCATCTATCGTGGCTTCATGAGACAGCTAATGATAGTGTAACAGCTCTCATGAGCAGCAGGCCATTAGGAGCTTAACAGATCAACACTCAGACCTTGAAAACATGAACTTAAGAGTTAAAAAATAATCAGCAGTAACAACTTTAATGGCTGCGCACCACATGCGTGGGTCTGGACAACACTTGTAGACTTTCAATAAGATGTTTTTTTGACGCCAACCCGTCCAGATGTATGGTTTCTTATGGATGTCCATATGTGTTCCTTGGGGTAGTTGCATTGTCTGTGTAACCAGGGGTGCCCCCACGTTACATTACATATTTTCCAACGTGTTTTTTTTCATTTGACATCAATGCATTTTTTTTCCTAGTGCAGCTGTTTTCATTTAGAAAATAAACCATACATGAAGCACGAGGGTGTGCAAACTTTTGCCTAAGGCTATATGTTTACGCCTCACGGAGAAAAATCTATAACATGGACTTTACCTTCAGGTTTAATTAGTTGAAGGAAGTGAAACCTGAAATAAGAGGCAGCAGCTCCTAAAGGACCATGGAAACACTTTTTATGGAAATGTAGATTGTGGGTGTTTTTTGGAAACAAATAGACATCTGTAAACATCAGATTTTTCGCCGACTCATGTAGATGCGGAGTTTCCTTATTATAAAATGGCTTAAGTGGCATTTGGGGCAGATTATATTTTAATTCTTATTTTGCAGATTAACATGGTAGTAATAAGGGTAAACATTCAGTCATTTGCTCTGCCTTTCTGAAGCTGATTATGTCTCTCAGTTATGTCAAATGGTTCAAATGTAATCATGAGTAATTCTATATTATTTCCATGCTCCCGTTAGGGAAAGTATGGTGGCACCGGCGGTTATCCCTCGTTTGATTGAGCGTGTGGAGTTTGCATGTTTTCCCTGTGTCCATGTCCCTGATTTTCCTCCAGATACTTATACATTCCAAAGACGCGCATTAGGTCAGTTGGTGTCTCTAAACTGATGACACTAGGGACGTACCAAAATGAATGTGGCTGACTTTTTTTTTTTAATTCAGCCAATTTTTCACCATTGTATGAAATAGGCTATTTATTATTTTAAAATAGTTTTGTTCCTACATATATTTGTATAATTATTTAATTATATTCTACCTGTTGTTCCATCTCTATGGCGTTAAACGTGTGTAAATTGTGTGAACGTATTTTATAATATATATTCCACAGATTAAAACTTTTGAGTCTTGCTAGATTTAATTAATTCGTTTATGACCAGGTAGCATCTAAATGTGCTAAAACACAGAACTCATACAGAGGCTTACACTTCCCTCATATTTAGCGCATTTTATTTGCTGCAAGGCCACTCAATAGGTAATGAGACAGAGCCGATGAACACTTAGTAAAGCGCCTAGTGCACTCAGACCAAGATCTTGTTTCGTTCAAGTGCTCTCAAATAAATATTCCATTCACATTTCTTTCAAACGCATGCACAAATGTGAACAAAACGCACTCGCACTGTAGAACCCTGACCCCGCACACTTTTGTTACATTCACAAAGAGAGACTTGCTCCACGCCGGTTGAGATTTGATCACGTCATCAAAAAGGTCACTGTTGAGTATAAATGATTTGGCCTTTTCACTTATCAGCCGAACACTGGTAGTCTTTCTTAGAAAATGTTCCAACTATTAATTAAAGTTGCTGAATGGTTGACTATGGAAATACATTTAATTTTTATCGAAAATGATTGATTTGAATCATAAACGAGTGGACAGTTAAGCTTTATATTCCTCATTGTGCTTAGGTTCTGTCTTAGGACGGCACCTGATTACAGACTCCGCCTTTAAAAAGTCTTTTTTTTTCTTATTTCCAGTTATATTCTTTTGTACTTTTATATACTGTCACGTGCTCCTTTATTAGACACACCTCCGTTGCACAAACCGACTAAAAATGTCCACCCAACGGATAAAATGGGCAGTTAATTTAGAAACAATGACCTTATCTAAAACATTTCCTCAAGAAACTCTAAAAAAAAAAAATCACTGACGCACGTTCTTTGAATCAAAGCGTCGTTTAATCGAAGCCTTCAGTCTTCAGAGTGGGCCAGAAGTAATGGATTTGTTGTTATGGCTATATTTGGGCCTATCACTAGTTAAAAAAAGGAATTCATGGCTAGTTCTGACGTCCCTAAATAAGGTAATGCTAAGCTATGTTCAAGAACATAACAACAGAAAATGCTATGATACGGTTCATTTGTGAACTCCTGAGCTTAATTTGCGTTATTATTATAATCATGGTCACACACAGACACACACAGACCTACTTCCTTACAGCGATACATAATATAGACCAGAAAGCAAAACAATAAGTAAAGTAGTGACATCCGAATGCACCAATTTAATTACAGCTCGTCTATCCATCCTAGTTTGGTTGCAGTGAGTACAGAACAACACTTAGTAATAAATAACAGTAATAAATATACAGTTGCCAGTCTCATATGAACTTGTAATATAATATTTAAGTCTAGGAATAAGTGTCAATAATTATTATTTCACCTCTTTTTCAGTAAATCGCAGCATCATATGGACAGCCACACGATTTAAAGAAAATTAATTGAATCAATTGGTCAGTCAGACATTAAAAATGCAGTGTTCCTTAAAAAAAAAACAATAACATTTTAGAGCAACATATTAATTTCTTCAAGATGGCATCTTTCCCAGGGACGTCCATACGTTTGTTAGTACATTATTATTGTATTATTATCATTATTAATTTGAATTATTTTTTTTCTACTACTAATTTAAATTTTCCTATCATTTAATATACAGTTAGTATTTATTTAAATAACATCTAAGCCGCCCATGGAGGGCGGGTCCCCTGTTGAGTCTTGGTTCCTCCCGAAATTTCTTTCTACCATTTTAGGGAGTTTTTCCTTGCCACTGTCGCCCTGGGCTTGCTCAGCTTGGGATTGGCCTTTTAAGATCATGTATTACTGTAAAGCTGCTTTGAGACGATGCTACGTTGTACAAAGCGCTATAGAAATAAAACTGAATTGAATTGGATTGAATTATATCATTGTAATTAACAGTTCAATAACGTTCTCACACATTTCTTGACCACTGGAGATCCTCTGCCCATCACGACCCAGCCTTTTGTGTTCACTACTTTTGTACCAAATAATAATTACAGTCAGTTGATGACATCACCCGTTTGAAATCACATCATAAAATATTAACATATGATATAAAATATTCTGGGTCCAGACTGTCTGCAAAGCTATAAAGTAAGGAGCAATGCATTTTTTCTATACTTGTTATTATTGTTATTATTGTTTTCCATGCCGCCCCAACCTTTTCAGACATGGGGAGAATTGTGAGGCCTTAAAACATAGCGCAATTAAAATGTTCATGCCTGAATGTTGACAGTTTTAACTGGAACATAGCTTTTGTTGTCTCTATACGTTTCCAAGCCTGCAGTTCCTGAGATGCCCATTGAGCATTCCCAGTGCTGCTGCTGCAAAGCAGGCAATTAGTTGTGCTCTTTGTATTCACGGCACAGCACTGGAAGCTGGTATTTGTTTTCAGTTTTGGTTGATCTGCCACTCAACAGGGTGGAAAAATAGGCAGACAGTCCATGTTTTCACAAACTCCCTCAAATTCTCTCTCTTATTCCGTCTCTGCCACGTTCAGTATGACAGTGTCATAACCTATGGTAAATTAAAACGCTTTCTCTAGTAATCAGCTCAGGGTAAGAGCATTTCTCCTCTTACTCTTACTTCCTTCATGCCTTTCTCTTTCTGTTTCCATTATGTTACACAAAGCAGGGATTATTTGTGCTCCCTCTGCAAGCATTCAGCTGTTCTACAGTCACGCTGTGCAGAATCTGACTGACTCCGGGCTTTCCCATGTCATACACTAGTGCCACTGCCTCACTTTATTTGAGCTTACTTGTTGAGCATTTATATAACACAGTAGTTAATAAACGATCGCAGGCGGATTAGACGATCCCTCGTACAATACAAACGGCAAGCTGAAGTACGTAAGTCTAATTACACCACACACAAACCAAACCTTAAATGTTATGTGCCAGAACTGGAATGGATGCCATCTACATGATAACAGTATTTGTGTGATAATACTTTTCAATCACTTATACAGAGCAAGCATCACGGAAAAGAAGACGGAAGGCAACATGTCTGTTCATGATTAATGCAATAACCAGTAGTTCAAATGCGTGCATTAGAAATAGGATTGAGCAATAACTGGAAAGTCCGTTCAGTTGGATTTACTAAAGGATGGGTAATTAGGCAAACACCAGGTCAAAAAGGTCAATGTACTTCATGTTTTTTGTTAGGGTTCGCACCTTTTGCGTTGTTCGCCGCGGTGCGTTATCTTACCCCTATCCCTTAGTGTTGTGTTTCCGTTTTCGCCCTACGTCCCTAATGGAGTTTGTTTTGGTTCTCCGCGGCGATCGATTGGTTTGTTTCTTTATTTTACGCACCTGTTTCTTTATCTTAGATAATTCATTTTGTTATGTGAGCCGATCGAACACGCGAGTGTTCATTACGTTATTCCCCGTTGTGTCTTGCGTTACGTTTTGAGTGTTCCCTTTGTCTGTTCGCACATTGTTTGTTTTGTTTTGTTTTTATAATCCATTAAGAACTCCTCCGCTCGTCTTCCCCAGCAGCTGATGGCGCCCGGGACACGAGGCTGGAAGGGGCTGTTCCCTGGACCTGCGGCTAGTATGGCTCGTGTTTGGGTCCACGGCCGGAGGGGTTGCCTCCGGCCCCTGGCCGCTAGGGCTGCTAAAGGGTCACTACCGGTGCCGACCCCTGGATCGATCCTCCGCCGTAAAGGGCAGTCTCTGAATCTTCGGCCATGGTAGCCGTCTTTAGTTCTCCGGCTCTAAAAGCCGTCCTTTATTTTTCCCACATTTTTATCCTTTTCCTTTTTTTCTGTTCAGGCTGCTTTTAGATTTCTTTTTCTTTTCCTTTTTACGGGCTCGTTTGCGGTACCCCGGCTCCCATAGGCGCTGTTGCTGGCCCGCGGCACGAAGCCGCTCTGGACCCTCTAGTGCAGAGCCCTTATGGTGGTACCGCGACCCCTGCCTTTGCCATGGGACCCGCTTGGCTCCAGCTCGTTCACAAACCCCTGGGACCCTGTCGCCCTGGACCTCAAAGCAACGGACCCCAGCGGAGTCTCATCGCCCAGGCTGTTTGCGGACCCCTGGACAGCTATGGAGTGGGCCCCTCGGTCCCACCACGGGATTCTGGACTCCGGGCTCAAAACCCCTCCCGGACTTGTGTGTGGACTAAATTTGCATTTAAATTGTTTAAATGCCTGCTATGTGTGTTTTTGTTTGATAAATGTTCTTTGGTTTTCCCCGTATTTGTGGCCTGTCTGTGGATACTGCATTATGGGCTCCGGTCTTAAACCCGATAGGGATCCTGGGGATTTAGCGGGACCAGGAATGGTCGTGGGAGATCTTCGGGATGCCATATCGTAACAGTTTTTAGTTGTTTTTTATTAGCAAATACTGTTTATATATGGAAATGTTTATTAGTGGGCAGCACGGTGCAATTAAGAGTTCCATCCCAGGGTGGAGTGTCCTGGGTCCTTTCGGTGTGGAGTCCGCATGTCGTCCCCATCTGTGTGGGTTTACTCCGGGTACTCCGGTTTCCTCCTTCCATAGTCTCTATAGTGGCCCTTAGTCTAGGGTTGTTCCCGCACTTATCCCCAGAGTCCCCATGTTCACTTTAAGTGAGTTTGAGTTTTATTTGAATACAAATACACAGTAATAACTTTTTACATTCAATACTTGAATGAGGAATTTCAGCACATTTTCAGGCCATGTAAGCCATAATGAGAGAGGAATTACTCCATGAAATATGTACTAAGTCATGTTTTTGAATGTGTAATATATACTGTGCTTTGACAAGTGCACAGATTCAGTGACATTTCCATAGCCAGGAAAGCAAAGCTTTGGCCTTGTGTTCATAAATTGTCTCTGGCTCACCATTTGTAACGTAATGCTTTCTGCTGGCATGGTTTAAATCTCCGGGGAGGATTGATGGTCTCCAAAATTACAGTCATTTACGCTTGAACCTAGTATAAACCGTACTGACAAATTTATGAGATATGATACAGAAAAAGCTGATCAGTTTGACTGTAGATTGTTTTTAATGGCACGTCATAACTGACCCATCTACTTCTAAAGTAGCATCATGCAGACCTGCCTATGTGGATTAAGTCTGACTTTCTATAATGTATAACAAGATGACTCCATAGTGTGGCTAATAGGCTTTGGTTGATAATGATGTTTAGACAAACGATTATTTTCTGAAGAATTATGGAGCTAAATAATATTATCATGATGCAAACTGAGTTAGGAGAAACCACGTGTGAGTTAATTTCTCTTCCAGTCTTTTCCATTCAGGAGTGAAGGCTCTAATCACAGATGCCATGTAACATCGTTAACGTCCAGTGCTTCTCCATGTCCATTAGACCCCTTTTACCGGATTTACCTGAGCACTTTTATTTGTATAATGTATAAAATGGTGTTCCAAGTATTTCATTTGTCTACTATCTATTTGTGCAGTATAGAATTAAGTGCATCTTTTCTATTGAATGAAATAACAAATAACACAATATGCTAATAATAATGAATATGAACATCTCAAGACCAGTCACATGTATACACTCAGGTCAATGCCACTCTAGGGTAATCAATTAATCTAATAAACATGTCTATTGCTACGATAGGGCGTCCCGGAGATCACCCGCTAAATCTCCAAGATCCCTATGGGGTTTTAAGACCGGAGCCCAAATACGGGGAAAACCAAAGAACATTTATTTAAACAAAAACACACATAGCAGGCATTTAAACGATTTAAATGCAAATTTAAATCCCCGTAAGGGGCTTTGAGCCCGGAGTCCAGAGTCCCGTGGTGGGGTCGAGGGACCCACTCCATAGCTGTCCAGGGGTCCGCAAACAGCCTGGGTGCTGAGAGTCCGCTGGGGTCCGTTGCTTTGAGGTCCAGGGCCCCACGGGTTCGTGAACAAGCTGGAGCGAAGCAGGTCCCATGGCGAAGGCGGGGGGTCACGGTACCACCATAATGGCTCTACGCCAGAAGATCCAGAGCGGCTTCGTGCCGGGGGCAGCAACAGCGCCTATGGGAGCCGGGGTACCGCGAACGAGCCTGTAAAAAGGAAAAGAAAAAGAAATCTAAAAGCAGCCTGAACAGGAAAAAAGTAAAAGGATAAAAAGGCGGGAAAAATGAAGGACGGCTTTCAGAGCCGGAGATCTAAAGACTGCTACCATGGCCGAAGATTCAGAGACTGTCCTTTATGGCCGAGGATCGAAACACGGTCAGGTATGACCGTGGATGCGGGGGTCGGCACCGGTAGTGACCCTATAGGTGACCCTATAGGCGACCCCTCCGGCCGCGGACCCAAACGCGAGCCATTCTAGCCGCGGGTCCAGGGTACAGCCCCTTCCAGTCCCGGGCGCCATCAGCTGTCGGGGAAGATGAGGTCATGTCAGGAAACCCACCAACATCCCAGAGCTGAAGCGGTTATGTTAGGGGAATTGGCTAAAATTCCTACAAGCCCATGTGCAGGAATCGTCAACATTTACCTGCGGTTATTTCTGCAAAAGGATAAAATACTTCTCATCGTGTTCTGCTCATAAATATGTAATATTTGGCTGTTTTCCCTAATAA
This sequence comes from Parotocinclus haroldoi, assembly GCA_034779995.1. NCBI lineage: Eukaryota > Metazoa > Chordata > Actinopteri > Siluriformes > Loricariidae > Parotocinclus > Parotocinclus haroldoi. Next base: position 11,846 of record JAUZST010006795.1, read on the forward strand.
ATAAATAGCCAAGTATGTTTGTTGTCTCGTTTGTTTTATCAGGTTCTCTTCTACATTTAGGACCCACACATTGTTCTCTCACATGCTCAGTGGTTGCAGGGGGTGAGAGACAAAGCAATTATTTTTAGTTAGTTTAGTTTTTTTTTTTTTTTTTTATTTGGTTGTCCACAATTTGTCCTCATTCTGTTCTCCATGCTTAGTCAACTTCTCTCCTTTTTATCTGGTTTCCGGTGCGATTTTTGTATTGCCCACAACTGTAACTTGCCTTCACCCACAATTCTGAAAAGGTGCCAGCAATTTTGTCTAGCCCTGTTTCTCATGAAACTATATCACTATATCTATATATTTGGCTTTTTTCTGTTTGTTTTTTAAATGTGTTGTTTCAATACGCACAGAGGAAATAAACGTGTAATTGCAATATATTTCCGGGATAAATACTTAATTTACCGGAAATAATTGCCAACAATTTCGGCCATGACTGTATATGGCAGTTCAGCCCAGTTCCTGTAAGCTGTTTAGATGCAAATATTATAGAAATATTTGGTTTTGCCAGGCAACGTGCCTGCGAGAGAAAGCAGGCGAGACTAGGTATGTGCAGTGCAAGCGGGGCTGCACACCTCTGGAAGACAGATATTTGTTCTCAGTTTCGGTCGATCTGTTTCTCAACAGGGCAGAAAGACAGATGAACAGTCCATATCTTTTCTTCTCTCTCCCTCATTCTCTCTTGCCCACCAGCAGGAAATTCGGTTATGCCCTGTATGATATTAAAGACGTTTCTTTCCAAATCCATTTTACCATTCAGCGTAGCAGCATCACTCTTCCTGCCCACTTCTTTTGTCCTTCTCATTGACGAGTGAGGTTTTAAGGTTAATAACGCAATACAGAAATAAATTTCCTTATGGATTTTTTTTTATATCATTCTGACTGAAGGTCACACGCAGATCTGTCCTCATCAAATGTTTAAGTTTATTTCTATCCTAAACTGTTGGCACATCAGATTGAGCGGTCAGATTATTCATTTCAAGTCTCATACAGAAACATTTAGAATGATTCGTCTGTCTTCTGGGATTTAAAGCTAATAGGCCGTGTTCTAAATGCTACAGTTATTTGACTTGCCAGATGGGTCACTTTATACAAAAGCACAATGTTCCTGCCGGCTCGTTCGTCTGAACATCATTTTATTATTTCTCTGTATATTATATAAATATACAAAATAAATCTCATTCGTTTAACTGTTTTAAGTCTGGGTTTCCGAGGGGAGGAGTCATGGGGAATTTTGTCTGGAGGTTATCCTGAAATTAACTGGGAAAAGGTTGAGCGCTCTTGATGGAACACCAGTCCAACAGTCTTGCCATGCCAGATTCCAGCTCCCCAGTCCAAAAGGCACAGGCAGCACTCCAATTTGTGTTTCTGTAGTACCTCAAGAGTGCCGGGTTACATTTAAACTCATTTGCTCATTGGTTTTTCTGAGATTCCTCAAATCTTTGCTCTTAGTCCTAGAATCTTCACCTTGTCGGCACTGCACAGTGTTTGTAGGACACGTGCTCTCAAGATGCTGATCAACAGAACTCCAAGTTCCTCCATTTGCAGACACTTTTGATTAATGTGGCTTGATAAACAAATCCCTTTAAACATGATTTGCCAGCTTCATGTAAATCTAAAATAATTTAAAGGTTTTGTAGACTGTGGAAGCCTAGTGATTAAGGACTGTACCTGTACTAGTGGTTAAGGAAGCACTGGACTATGGACCAGAAGGTCCGGGTTCAAATCTAACCTTTGCCAAGTTGCCACTGTTGGGTGAATTTATCAACCGTAAGTCACTCTGGATAAGGGTGTTATATGGCATACATATAAAACTGTTACTCATTCATACCCACTTAATACAATTCAGGGTCATTGAGACTGGGGCCTTATCCAGCACCATGGGCGGCATACATTACAGGGTGTACACACACTTTAGAGAGAGCACTTGACCTATTTACAATAAGTCCCGTAGATATGAAGCAGTTCTGTTCTGAGTGTGGGTCCAGCATAGTCAACTTTAGCATCCATCGATCCCAAGCCTCCTAAACCTGATCTCGGTTGCGTCCCAATATAGGGGCTGCATCCTTTAAAGGATGCACGTTTGTAGAAAGTAGGTGTAGGCCGCCTCCTGAATTGAGACACGGCTGTGTCAGTTGTTACGGGTCGCTGCTTTTTAGCGAGAAGATCACTGCTTGCACGCTTAACACCAGCCATTCTGGGTTCAAAATAGCACAGTATTTCCACGAATAGGAGGTAAGTACAGTACACTTGTTAATAAAGCAAGTTCAGTACAATTTCAGTTTTAATTCAATTCAGGTCAGTTTTATGTCCCCAGGGGAAAATTGATTTTGAAGCCAGGTATAAAAAAAATCATATCACACAAAAAAACACCATCAGCATCTTCAAAACACACGCAATAATGTTTCTATATCAAATGCAGCAAATACATACCGAAACACAAACGTAATAGTTTTATTGCCCAGGATATAAACGAGCTTTTCCATCTGTTGCTTTTTACCAGAATCCAGAAGGAAGAAGCTGAAGCTCAAAATTAATACCGCTCCCAATGTTGAGTAATAGTACTCATAAATGTGTCATTTTAGGGAGATGGACCAGTACCAATTTGATTACCACCTTATTAGTGTAAATGTTACTGGGAAGTACAATTCAATTCAGTTTTATTTATATAGCGCTTTTTACAACGTAGCATCGTCTCAAAGCAGCTTTACAGTAATACAAT
>JAUZST010006796.1:0-14609 GCA_034779995.1 Parotocinclus haroldoi
ATTGAAGAAAATAAATAAGTTATTAAGTTTGACTTAAATATATTTATTGTGGGTAATTTCATTCTGGAAAGCAGAAGACCAGATTATTCCGATTATTGGAGGAGCTACTAAAAAATCCCAAATCGCCTTTAAACCTCATCCGAGAACTACTAATAACTAAAAGCAATTGATTTTATTTTTATTTTTATTTTATTTTTTATATATAAATAAAACTCTGAAACAGGCCATTGCCATTGGCAGCTTGAATGGTAACATAAATGGTAACACTTTTAATTGAACTGTTTTCTATAAACCAGTGCAACGCCGCAATACCAGGAACCTCACAACCACAAGCTTGACTGGCAGATTCCCAAGTATAGGAAATTGCTATAATCAATACGAGAGGCCTTAAGTGAGAATTTCCCATTTCCTAACACCAGCTGGCCTGTTAAAAGAACCACCCGAGCTACATAAACAACAGCATGGATTTAACATGCAAGCATCATGTATGAATGTGTGTTTTCTTATGTTTGCAAGTGTCTCCCTGTTCAGTTTGGTTCTAATGGTAGCTGGAAACCTTTAACAAAAAGAGTCGCTATAATGATTATGGCACCTTGATCATGACTCTTCATGAAGAGATCAATTTGGGAGAAGGGACAGGAAAATAGGTTCAGTCACACTTTTAATGATGCTTGAGCAAAAAATAGGCTTCTGAGTTTATTGAGTTTATGAGGTCTGTCCTCAGTGGAAACAGCAGACAAAAAAAACTTTCAGACTGCTCAGATCTCAAATAGAGATGGGAAAAGAGTTTGGAAAAAAAGCAAGCTTGATTATGCACGCGAGAACAAATGCAACCATTTCAAAGTCAGGTCTGCCTTACCGCTGCCTTTCGGAGAACTTCCAATCGCCATCTTTCACCTTCATATTATCTCCATAATCTCTTGCTCGCTGCTATCCCTGAACATTTTCCCTCCTCACTCGCACTATGTAAACCCTGTCTCTCCAGTTAGAGAACATGCTGAACTATATATCAAGTATTCCGTGCTCAGACTGCCATAGAAGGAATAAATATTAGGTGAGGCAATTACGGGTTCCCTTTCTGTGAATTTCTAGACAGCAAAGTGGAATGAAAAACTGAATGGACAAAACTGGTTGAGGTGGATATGCTTAGAGGTTCTACAACGAATAAGGACTTTCAAGGAGTCAAACTTATAAAGTATTCTAAATACTATGCAGAAATATGTAGCACTTTTTATAGAATTCTACAATTAAAATAAAACAAGATCAATTTCTAATCTAATGTATGATTCATCGTTCCTTTCTGGCTATTATGTTTTACAGAGTAGTGGTGCTTCCTTTAGAGCACCAAATAGCATAGCTGTAAATTAAAGATCCCATTTGGATCCTGTAATTACTAAAACAAACTGTCCCGCTGTTCTGGTCATCTGTTCCTGGAATGAGTGTTTGATTAACAACACAGTGCAAATTGAAGCAAAAAAAAAGATCAGTGTCAGGGATAAATGAATGAAAGATAGTCTTAAGTCTAAGGCCTGCTAGTTATCCGAGCATTAAAAGTTTCTCACAGCAAATATGTAATGAATGGAAATACAACATGCATCGATTCATTCATTTTCTTAACCGCTTAGTCCTGGTCAAGACTGCGGGAAATTCGATGAGTAGCTGACGGCACAGGGCACAAGGCAGAAACAAGCCTAGACAGGGTGCCAATCCATTATAGGTCTCACAAACTCATAATTGAATTAATCGATCAATCAATTATAGTTATTGTCACATCACATTTACACTGGTGTGCAGGCAAGTGAAAATGAGCTCTTGGACCTTTACAGTTTCTTACAGAAATACACTTAAAACACAACTGCTACATAAATATTGCACTGTTCCACCAGATATGCAGTTATTTTGTACAGATGTACAGTATATAAAATGAATGTATTTTATAAGAAATAAAGCTATAACATATACAGATGTAGTCAGTTGAAAGAAAGGGAAACGAGATGTAACGTTTAGTTAAAGTGCAGAGTGATAATGACTAAGGGTTGTTCATTAACCTAATGGCCTTGGGGAAGAAGCTGTCTTGGAACAGGCTGGTTCTGGACTTTATGCTCATGTACCTCCTGCCACTTGACAGCTGTGAGTACAGACAGTAGTTTGGTGGATCGAGTCTTTTTTTTCCCTAGCCTTCCTTAGACAGTGGCTGGTCTGAGGTAGGGGGTTAGAACCAGGGATGCTGGAGCTGTGAGGTGAATTTATTGTAAACACACCAGTGAAGAAAACTAGACAATGCTAATATATAGAAACAGTGTAAATATGATTGAAGAACTAGTACAAACTAGGGGTTACATAGTCCACCAGAACATCCACTATTCCCAATGGGATGGTTGTGTCGACTAGGCAGAAGAAAAAAAAAAGTGTACCAAAGATGCAGGAAGACAGTAAAGAAGGCAAGTTTTCTTAAAAACACTGTACCAATGAGAAATATTAGTATAATTCTACAGTAAACTGCACTGCAGTGCTTAACTCTGAGGACCAAGCAACATATTTGTCACATACATATAAATGGATGCCAAATGCCATTGAAGCAACCTAGAGCAGTCAAATTTGTATAAAACCACTCAGCATGTAACTGAATTTATATAAATAAGGCTGGTATCCATATGTATGCATTTTGAGATTGAGAGGAATTTTGTGTCAAAATAATTACGCGCGTAGAACCCTTAAAGTCCTGAAAGAGTTCATTTGTAAAAAGATGTTGTTCTGGCAGGATCCGGCAGAAAATAAGCACGGCACTGATGTATTGCTGTATTTTGCACATTTGTTTATTTAAAAGTGTAAGCTAAAGAAGAACTTGCACTGAAATTTTAACTTAGAGGCCATGTAGGTCTGTTATTTTAAATACGATCTGACACATTCTTTGACATGTTCACTGAAACTCTGAACAGAAACACAGTGAACCACAGTGCAATATAAAATCAAACATGGAACCAGTGTTGAAAAAGTTACTCAAAAAAAAGTAATCTATTACTGTTTACTCATTAGTTAAATAAATAATCTCACTTCTCATTACTTTACTTTTAAGTTACATTCTAAAATCTAGATGAATTAAATTATACCGGAATTAAACCCCCATACAAATCTGGAGAGTACAAAAATATAGTCTTTTTGGGTTTTATGGTTTAATGTGGTTTATTAGGGAACCAAATGTGGCAGCTGTTGCAGCATTAAGCATTTATAAATGTAATTGAACAATTAATTAATTCATATAAAAAGGCAAATATATGAACTGAATTTACAAATAAAACAAAATAAAAATCTTAATAAATTCAATGTTTTACGAAATATTCAAGGGTTTCAAACCTCATTACACACAGAACTGCCTAAATAGAAAACAAGAGGCCAATTTAAAAAAACAGCTTCTTCAGTGGGTCATTAAAAAAAAACCCTGCATTTTAAATATGTATACAGGCAAGTATATGAATATTATTTAAAAAAATATAATAATCTTTATCATTTAAAAAAGTTAACGAAATGTTCACAGGGCTCTTTTTCCACGTGAACAGCTGACCAAGCATTAGTACGTGCACAAATAAAGCAGAAGACAGCTTATGCTATAAATTCAAAATAATATTTTTAATAGAAAAACGCGAGTAACACAGGTACCGTAATTTTATCAAGGTAGTAACTGTGATGTGATTACAATGGAATTTAACTGTAATGCTTTACATTACTTTGTTACAGAAAAAAGTAATCGGATTAATGTAATGCGTTACTTTGTACCGCCTTACGCCCAACGCTTCACGGAACACACTAGGCCTAAAAAGGCACATGAAACAAGAACACACAAGGACAAGAAGCAAAAGAAAAAACAGCCTAGTAACTACAGTCAGAAGTAAAAAGGTCTGTGAAAAGACCCAAAAAGCAAGTGAACCCGAGTGAGGGTATATATAGGAACAGAGCTCTCTGGAAGGCTATCTGGCCCACATTATGTTGACAGTAGCAGTGGGTCGTAGCTTACGTAAACAGTTTCTCTGGGTGCTTTAGCCTATATTAAGAATCTGTCATTGTGGAGGCATCCTGTTGGAATAAATTTGACAGATAAATGGTGCACATTTACCCATCCATTGACATGATAAAAGGTTTGCACCCTGACTAATGAGTAACCACACCACTCCATACTCAGCCGAAGTTATGACACATTATTCCAATTACCAGCATTCAAAAAACGAGTTACTTGATGTTCTACCCTTTCTGTGATGGTTGTTTTATTCAACAGCAAACTGTGTCGCCCGACAAGCCCTGCATTTTCAGAGATGCCTTGACCCAATCATTTAGCCATGCTTATCTGGTCCCTGTCGTAGTTGTTAAATAATTAATCATGCATCTGGCATGTTGATTGAGAACTAACTGTTTACTTACCATCTAACATATTCTGGACTTTGAGATGAAAATAATTCATTGGTAATGTAACGAGTAAGCAGAACTAGTGCTATTTCTTATTCAAAGTATTAGTGCTCATAATGCTTTGGCTCATCTGTGAACATGTGTTCAGATTTTGTGTTGTCAACCAAACTATATTAATTTATTTAAGCATTTTAGAAAATTTATTTAAGGGACCTTTTTTTTCCAAAATTCAGGGTTTTTTTGGCTTTTTGTAAATTATCCATGTCTTTAAAAATCACACTATGGTGGTTACCTTTTATGAAAGTACCTTAACTATATGTACTATATACATCAGAAACAATATAATAAAAATGGAAGATTCTAAAGGCTTTTATATTGTTGCTTAAACCTCTGAGAGTTTTTTGTTCCATCGTTGTTGCTGAGCTCATTATTGAGACTCATGTCTGTTACTGTACAGCATTACAGAGCTATTATGACATCCTGTTCTAAACCCATAAGCAATATGGAGTTGGTCCCTACTTTGTAGCTTAACCAGCTTCAGTTTTTTTTCTGAGAAGGCTTTCTACAAAAATTCTGAGTGTATCTGTGGGATTTTTTCCCATTAGTCCATTTATGATGGCTTTTAAGTTCTGGGCTTGAGGTCGGGGCTCTGTTCAGGCCACAGATCATGCTGGAACAGAAAATGGCCTTCCCAAAACTGTTCCCTCAAAGCTGAAAGCCCACAATTGTGTAAAATAGCTTGGTGTGCTGAAGAATTGAGGTTTTCCTTCACCGTAACCAAGGGACCTAGAACAACCCCTAAAAAGACTACCCCATAATATTATCCCTTCTCCACCAAACCTGAGATTTGGTGCAACTAATTCAGGCAGATAACTTTCTCCATGCACTTGCCAAACCCAGATAGACAGAAAAGTCTGATTCATCACTACAAAGCATGTTTCCCCCACTCGAGAGTCCAGTTGCTGCAGGCTTTACACCACTCCATTCAATGCGTGGCATTGTGTTTGGTGATGTAAGGCTTGCATGTATCTGCTTGACCATGGACACCCATGTCATGAAGCTTCCAGCACACAGTTTTTGTGCTGATGTTACTGTCTGAAAAGGTTTGGATCTCTGCAGTTATTGAGTAAGAAGAACATTGAATTTTATGCACTGGGTGACCCTGCTCTGTAAATGAAAGTGGTCTGCCACTTTGTGACTGAGCTTCTGTGGTTCCTAAATGTTTCAATTTTCTATAATATCACTCACTATTGAAAGTGGAATATCTAGGAGGGAAGAAATTTGTTGCTGACTTGTTGTAACAGTGACATCCTATTACAGCACCACGCTCAAATTCAGTGAGCTCTTTAAACCGACCCATTCTTTTGCAAATGTTTGATCACAGACAGTCTGTGAGTGGATTCAATAGCTGCACTGGAATAACTGGTGCAAGAGACTTTTTATTATTATTAGTTGATTAGTTAGAAGTTGATTATTAATATTATGTATCCACATCTCCACTCAACTGACTTCCCTTTTAAAATACCCTGCAAAGACCAGCATGTTATTTGGATGCTGGTATGCTGGTCAATTCGTAAGGCCATATGTGTACCATATACTTGCAGCTTGTTTATGCTGGGTAGTGCTGGTCTGGTGCTGGTCTCCTTGCTTCATCTGAGTTTTTGTCATATTTTCTATGCTTGGGAGATGATTTGTTGTTCTTTCCTGCCTGACATCCTAGTCATGTTGATGGTTTGAAAAGACAATTAGTAGCATTTGGTTTTCACGTTAGTGTGGATTTCAGCAAACTCTTGAACAGTTCAAAACCAAAACCTTTACCTTTACCAAAATATCGGTTCTTGTGACATCCTTTAGGCTACCACAATCATATTTAGTTCTCACAGAGCTAGATGGTAACACGGGTAACATAGAGCTATATGGTAACAGAGAAACACAAATGTACACAGTAACACAAAGAAACTGAGATATATGCTAACAAAGGGAAGAGGAGAGCTAGATGGTAACAATGAAACACAGAGCTATATTGCAACACAGAAAAACACAGGGCTAGTCATTAACAGAGATAAACACAGAGCTAAATGGTAACAGCGAAACACAGAGCTAAACATTTACACAGAGCTAAACAGTAACACAGAGAAATATAGAACTAATCAGTAGCACAGAGCTAAACGGTAACAGGGAAACACAAAGCTAAGAGAAACAGAAAAAAAACTAAACAGTAACACAGAGAAACACAGAGCTAAATGGCAAAAGAGAAACACAGAGCAAAGCAGTAACAGAGAAAAACAGAGAGCTAGACATTAACAGAGATTAAAAAAAGATTTAAATGGTAACAGAGAGAAGCATAGAGCTAAGCAGTAACACTGTGAAACAGAGCTAAACAGTAACAGAGAAACACAGAGCTAAACAGTAACACAGAGAAACAGAGCTAAACAGTAACAGAGAAACAGAACTAATCAGTAAGACAGAGAAACACAGAACTAATCAGTAACACAGAGAAACACAGAACTAATCAGTAACACAGAGAAACAAAGCTAAATGGTAACAGGGAAACACAGAGCTAAGCAGTAACACAGAGAAACAGAGCTAGATGGCAACAGTTAAACACAGCTAGATACTAACACAGACAGAGAAAAACAGAACTAAACCATAATATAGGTCAGTAACACAGAGCTAAACATTAACACAGAGAAACACAGAGCTAAACTGTATCACAGAGGTAACCACAGAGTTAAATGGTTACATAGAAATGTACATGATAGACACTAACAGTCAGACACGTCTTTTGACTCACCCTGTATAATGGGTATCACTCTATCCAGATAAACATAGTGCATATTCAGTTTCACTGAGGACAGACATTCACACAGACTGGCAAGACCAAAATATGAGCATGCCTGATGGAATATAAACATACCTCACTGGCTGCACTCAACCAAGAGGGAATGAGTCCCTTTGCAGAAATACTAATTTCCAGAACAGGCAATGGTAGTAAAAATGTGCATGCTAAAACACAGAGTTACACACTAATAAAGAAGAAACACAGAGCAAAATGACGATTTTTGATTTTCTATTATTTACTTACAGTTTGTTATAAAATTAAGACCTTGGGTGTTGAATAAATCAATGTAGAGCAGATGGCTGTTAGGTGTTCAATATTGTTTACTACAATTACTGCTGCAATTTCTTCAACTATTTATCCTAAAACAACTCAGTGATTGTATCCTTTAATAAAAAAAAAATATTAAGAAAATCTTTTAATGTTCAGATGATACTGGATATTAGGATAGAAGTACAGTATTTTCTACTAGCTAATGTATTTGTGTGTATGACTGTGATGCCTCAGCACTGCCAAGCTGAAACTGTGACATAGAGCACGGCTCTTAACTCACAATTGCTTAAATTATATCAGTTGTAAGTCGTTTACATTTACATAATGACTAAATGTAAATACTGTATCTCCATAAGTTAGTAAAGCTAATAGTTCAGTTACATTTGAGATTGTAATGATGCAGCAGTTCCAAAAGATCCAAGGTTCAAGTCTCAGCACTTCTAAGCTACCACTGCTGGGCCCTTAAGCAAGGCCCTAAATCCTCAATTGCTTGGATTTCTACACTGATATTTTGCATCTGTTGCAAGGCGCTGCTGATATGTTAATGTTGGTATCTCCTAAATGACTAAATGTATGTGTAAACGTATGTGCCTTTTGATGAACTGGCAACCTGAACTGTAATAAGCAAATATGCAATGCAAGTTTCCTCCTAAGTCACTCTGTCATTTTTCACAAAAAGGCAAAAGGAATCATTATATTTACTTCATTAGAACTATTAGACCGATAAGATGAATACAGGAAGAACTGTCAACCAGTGGGTGTGAGTATTTACTTGATGACGCCCCTGATTCCTAATGCCTGTTAGAACAGAATTTTGTTCAAATAGAAACACATCAAAGCAAAGTCTATTTTGCTTTGCATATGCACAAATGTCATGAAACCCACTGGGAAAACTCGCGCTACTCCAGATGGCCAATCTGACAGTGTTTACGACACTAGATTTTAAAACAGCAACTTTTAAACTGTCAAACGCTGTCTACCTCTGCTTAATAACAGGGCAAATTTCTGACATTCACTTAATGGGCAGGAACAAAATCAAAGGTTGATTGAATGCCAGTCAAAAATCATCATTCATCATTAAATAAACAAATACACAATATACACAGCTCACAAAAATTAGGGGATATTTCATTATGAGGTATTCCCATATTTTATGAGCAGTATATTATATGAAATAAACAGTTTAAAACATATTAAGGTGGATTGCCAGAGAAGGGATAAATAATAAGGTCTGGCAGCAGGGACTCATTTATGCAGGATCACAAAAATCCTGTGAATGGCAAAAGGATTCTAGCCACATTTAAAATACGCTTTGGCACGAAGGATACCAAGTGATTTAGTGTTTGGGGTCGTGTTTTGTCCCAGTCTTCCTGCCAACACGTCTTGAGATGTGCAACAGTACAGGGCGGTCGTTGTCGCATTTTTCGTCTCAAAATGTTCCATACTTTCTCTACTGGAGCAAGGTCAGGACTGCAGGAAGTCCAGTCCAGTAGCTGGACAAAAAACTGGAATGATTCTTTTGTCCACTGTGTGATGGTCCATTTGAGATGCTTCTGACCCCAGAGAAGTTGACAACGCTTCTGGACATGATTAACATGAGGCTTGTTTTTTTGCACAGTAACAGATTAAGTGGCATTTATGAATGTAACTCTGTATTGTAGGGCTTGACAAAGGTTTGCCAAAGTAATCCCTTGCCCGTGTGGTTATATCAGCTATTGTTGAATGGTGGTTCCTGATGCATGCTGTCTGAGGGATTAAAGAGCACAGGCGTTCAGCTTAAGCTTGCACCCTTGGCTTTTATGCACTTAAATTCCTTGTGATTCATTGAATTGTTTATTGATCTTATGCACTGAGAATATGTAGAGAAATATGCAAACCCCTTCTAATCATTCTTTGAGGTACATTTCAATAATTTTCTTATGCATTTGTTCACAAACTGGAGATCATCTTGCCCATATGTGCTCATCAAAGAATTATCAGTTGCTGAATCTGGCTTTTGTACCAAATCTTGATTCCAATCACCTGTTGACATCACCTTTTTTAATTGCCCGTGTCACAACTTTTTTCATGTCGTGGTTGAGAGTGTTAAAGAGGCTGGTTGAGAAACTGATGAGCTAGGGGGATTGTCAGAAAAGAGAAAATATGCAATGAGTGCCGGTTCTCCAAGCAAAAATGCTTTGGTGCCAGAGGTCAGAGGAAAATGGCCAGATTGGTTCGAGCTGATAGAAAGGCTACAGTAAGGTATCCAATGTATACAGAATAGCATCTCCCATTGCACATCATAAAAAGCACGTAAGCAGATGGCCTACAGCAACTGAAGACTACACCAGGTGCTACTTGCAACGGAGGCTACAAATCACTAGCTCACCAATTTTAGACAATAAAAGAATGGAAAACTTTCCGGGTCTGATTTTAATTTCTGGTGTAGCATTCAGATGGTAGGATCACAATTTGACATTAAAACCATAAAAGCATAGATCCATCCTGCCTTCTGTCAGGTGGTTCAGGCTGATGATGGTGGTGTAAGTGTGTGGAGGATATTTTCTTGGCACACTTTGGACCTCTTAATACCAACTGAACTGAAGTGTATTGACCCTGTGCATCATTTTATGACCAAATTGTGCCCGTGTCACAAAATTCAAATCATCTCAAACTTGTATCTTGTACATGACTGTAATTAAATGGCCTCTATAGTCACCAGATCCCAATCCAATAGAACACTTTGGGGTGTGGTGGAAAGAAAGATTACCTGCAATCACGTCAATATGGACCATAAACTCTAAGGAATTCTAGCAGCTTGTGAAATCTATTCCTTGAGGAATTGATTTCAAAGGAGTCCAACCTGGTACCAACTATTAGATACATGTGTACCTAATCTCACCCACCCACTTCACCCAGCTGGACACATCAAGAAATGTGGAGTAATTTTGTGGGGGTAGATCCAATGCCAAGCGGGTTACAGGCATGTGATGGAAAGTTCTTATTTAGGTCCATGGCAGTATATATATATATATATATATCACCTATTTTGCAGTCTGTAACTGCTTTACCACAGTTATTATTTCCAACGCTGCAAATTGTAAGGTTTGCTTGTATAATACTGGATACTTGGCAGGAATACAGTTTGCATCCATCATACACTAACCTGCAGTGGTAATTTAGAGTATCCAGTCCACCCACTGCTTGTACATGGACACATCTATTTCTATACAGAAAGTAACCACAGGTATAGACTGAGCCCCCTGGTCTCCAATGCTATGCCACCATGCTGGTTATTTTCTATCATACCAATTTAACATAAAAAAGGTTTATGTAGTATAGTAGTACAGTGTTCCCTCGCCACTTCGCAGTTCACCTTTCGCGGACTCGCGGGTTTTCAAAAAATATGAATAAAAACAATATATTGCGGATTTTCGTTGTTTCGCTGGTTTTTGCGTAACCTGAGCTGCACAGTACATGTGGTACAGTTAACATATACATATACATGTATTTGATGAACTTTTATATTTACAAAATCACAAATTTTATAAAAAATATATTAAAAATATTAATTCTACAATAAAGGAATACTATAAATCATAAAATATTACACTTTACAGTAAATAGCGTATTTACTCAGCGAATGAATACTCACCAAAAACGAGAAGTAAGACTAGAGCATCGGTCACTACTTGCTGACATGACAAGTTTTTCTCTGCGGTTTTGTGTTCTCTGTTTGTGAAAGTTTCATTATAGACGGAATTCATTCAAGCCCTATGATGCCACCCAAACGTTCTGCAAGTTCTAGGGCTAAAATAGTGTATAGCGTCCCTACTTTGCAGATTTTCGTTTATCGTGGGTGGTCCTGAAATGTAACCCACCCACCATAAACGAGGGACACTGTATTGTGTTTGTACTGAGATTGATGTACAGGAAATGGTTGTAAGCAAGCAATGCTCAAGGCATCTGAACGACATTAGCTGGTGCATTTAACTGCTGTAAATCTGTAAAGTCTTTCCACAGATCTTTCTTAAATCTTTTTAAACCATTAGCTTTGCTCATTTTGCATGTGACCTTGAGTTTTTCAATTTATATAGGGTTACTGTTAATTGGTACGGATCAAATATAAACAAATGCTCCCTGCTGTCACACTCACCCTGGGTTCTCACAGGAAAAGAAAGATGATCTCGTTAGCATAATCAGCACAGTCAAATCAAAAGTGAGAGCAATGGAAATAACTTTTACTTTTGCTAGTTTTGGCAGAGATCTCAGTATAGTTTAATATGGTGCCAGCATCTTGATTTTCATGTTCATCTGCTGCTAAAAAAAAGTTGAACTCTCAAAATAAGCCAATAGTTGTAGGCCACCTTTAGAATAGATTTCTTTAGCAATTGTATAATTACCATATATAATCATTCCTCAGTCTCTTTATCAGAATACATCCTGAAAAGATTGGAGAAGATGTCTATGAAGTATTTAAAAACTCAGAAAAAGAGTAATAAAAAAAAGAAATCAGAAAACAGCTCAAATAGGCTACAGTAGCAACTATTTATTGTGAGCGTCCCTTATACTTGAGCAAATGCAGCATCTGGCAGCTTCATCAGGATGCCAAGATGACCCTTCTGCAGTCTGAAGAAGCTTGATAAGGATTTTTTTAGTAGAGTAGCAACCAAGAAACCAAGAGAACTGAAAAAGGTTCACCCAAGAGGATGAAAAGGCTAAGCTCACCGAGACTGATAGATACACAAGCAGAAAATAGTTTTATGAAGTGATGATTCTGAAGTTTGACATTTTTTGATCCAATCATCGACATTATCTTATATATGGTCATTATACCACTGCTAAAACAACAAAAGGTGTTTTCATAAATATTGTTAGTGCCAAGAGTAGCTCCTAGTTATGAAATGCTAAGAAAAATATTTTGATAACATAAAAAAGTTATAATGAAATAATCCTAGTCTACAGCCAGTCCTAATCATTATGGCAAAAACTAAACTATTATGTATGTTTTAGACAAAGGTTACATTTTTTGGTTCTGTGAGTATATATACCACTTCAGGTTTTGAGCTCAATTCACATGTGGCTGAGAATTAAGGACCAGTGGCTGAAACAGGAGATCATGTGTTTACACCCCAGGTTGGGTTTAGAGCCAATGAATGAAGATTTTATATTTTCCATTCTCCTTTAATCTCAAATATATTTGTGTCTCCTGTTGTCCTTTTCTATTTCTTAGAAGAAATTTTAGCAGAAACATTTGTGACAAAGTTGAGATGTAAATTAAATATGTTCGAGAATCACTATGAAATCTCCTAAGCTATGCAAGAACAACCAGTCAGAACTAAACATTTCTTATAGGTCCTGCCATCTTCTTCAAGCCACATCATTGTCCAAGTTTATTTGATGTTACAAAATGCGTGCAAGGTTTCCAATGTCTTATTGGCCTTTGGCCTTTGAAGACACCAGTACTCTAAGTATGGCTAAAATCTGTAGAATATGCTCTTTTTCTGTTTATGTAGAATATACACTTAGGTATAATATGCAATATATATGCTACCTCCTTTTTCCTACACTCATTCCTCACCATTTTACCAGTTCCACTTACCATATAGAAGCACCATGAATTTCTGCAAATGCAGACTGTGGTCCATCTGTTTTTTTCATAATCAAAATGAAATGAAATGTGCCCTAATTTTTGTGCAAAGTGTAGTTAGTCCCCTTTACTCTATTCTAGAATGGTCAAGACTCACACAGGACCAGCACAGATCAAGTACTATTTAGCTGTGGATTATTCTCAGCACTGGATGAAATAGGTGTGGTGTGGTACTGTGATTTACAATTGGATCGGATGCGGCAGTGCTGCTGGAGTTTTGAACACAGTGTTTACTCACTCTAGTAGATACATCTAAATATTGCTTCACCTTGTATATGTAAAGTCAGAGGGAGTAGCTCATCGGTTGTTGCACAGACTTCATTGGTGCTTTGGTGCTTGGACGCTGCTTACAGATTGTTGGTAGCTGGACATTTTTGATTACTGGATTGTTCTCAGTTCAGCAGTGACACTATGGTGTTTTCAAACTCCAACAGCACTGCTGTCTCTAGTCCACTCATACCAGCACAACACACATTAACACACCACTACTATGTCAGCATTACTGTAATGAGCTAGTAACCTAATTTCAAGATGGCACCGCAGAGGTGGCAGTCTGTTGCCGCAGTACGGCAGTCTGTAAATGTAGAACTGTAAAGTGCATCTAAATTGTAAGTTGAACTCATGAAATGGACAGTGTGTGTAGAAATACGAAGGTGGAGGTAATCGAAAAAGCAGTGAGTGCATCTATGTGTTATGTTGCACACCGTTGGCAGGATAATGAAAAGATGCTCAAATAATCATGCTTATGAGAAATACTTTTCAATCTTCGCCAGACGCTGAATTAGTGTAAAGTAATTTCCAGATTTAATTGTGCTTTAAGCTTTCCTTTCCTCTAACAATGGTGTGTTACTTAAAGAGTTAATTAGGTAACATAATAGCATGGGTCTAAGACAAACAGAACAACAATATATTTTTCAATACACACACACACGCACACACAGACACACACACAGACACACACACACACAGACAGACATACACACACACACACAGACAGACATACACACACATACACAGACACAGTCTTTACTAAGGACTTAAAAATAATTCAGCAAAGTTTCTTCAGCTACCATCACACGTTTAAAAATAACATCATATGAAAGATTACATTGTTTCACTCTCATTTCTGGCTCTATGAGCCATTTGCTTGATTTGTTTTCACTTGATGAGATTTTATTGTGCTTTCTATGGTTGCAATATCCCAAGCAAAACAATATAGTAGGAGCTAATTACAAAGCTAATTCAGTTGCTGCGTAACTTGTATTTGCATAGGAAGTTTTAGACAAATTACTCCATAATTACTCCACGTGTAACACCCGTGACTGTCTGGTTTACAGTATAACAGAGTAATACAACATGTTTAAAGTTTTGACTTGTTTAGCTTGTGCTGGGAAGAGGAAAAAACCTACCAGATTATGCAATAAGTAGTATATATATATATATATATATATATATATATATATATATATA
>JAUZST010006797.1:0-14608 GCA_034779995.1 Parotocinclus haroldoi
CCCACAATTGCTTAAAAAATGTAAGACTGTATTAATTGTAAGTCGCTCTGGATAAGAGCGTCTGCTAAATGTAAATGAGACATGAATGTCTCTAAAGTGACCCTGTGTGACGGTGTGCATGACTGTGTGTGTGCCTTACGATGGATTGGCACCTTGTCTAGGGTTGTTCCTGCCCTTGCGCCTAGAGTTGACAGTGTAAGACAGTGGATGGATGTTCTGTTCCAAAAATAATTTAAAGGATTAGTAAACCTTCTCTGTGTCCCTGTTCCACTATTCTGCACTCACGAATGCCTTTCTGTGTTTGCATTTTGCCCCGTCCTTTTGCTCTCCATGTGAAATCATATTTAAATGTCATACGCATGGTATCAGACTGTCATGAATTTAAGCCTTTGTCCATTAAGCTCTGTTTTTTTTACATTCTGCTAAGTTAATGTTCTATATGGCTATATATCTGAGTGTGTTCTACAGTGAAATCCTGCTTTCCAAACTCCCATTATCCGATGAGAGTACTGTGCAAATGTTTTAGGCCAACATGTGTTTTGTGTTCAGTGTTATAATGACCATATATAATTATGTATTTGATCCTATTAGAATACAGCTAGAAAATACAGAAAATGTGTATATACAGTAATAAAAAAAATAACAGACGTAAATAATGTAGAGGCAATATCAGATTAACCTGGACAGAGAAAAAAATTAGAAATTATTTTTAAAAAACTAGGTTTAGAGTTAGAAGTGCTGGAAGAAGATATGATATAAGCTATAAGTATAATAAACAATAAGATGGTGTCCCCAAAATATTTTTTTAACATATTTACTATATTTTCTGTTTGTTAAAATTTGGTAACCCTTCAATGTCCAGAGACTTTGAATGACCAGAGACCCCTTTAACATCATAAGAGAAGTGAACATTTTTGTTTTGCTCTTTTGTCTATTTTTGGGATTTACAGGGTTAATAAAGAGATTGGGAACTAGTTATATATGGTTATTATACCACTGATAAAACAACAAATCTAATGGTGGCCTAAATGTTTTTGAATATGCAAATTGCTAGCCCCTTATAATAAATGATGGAGGGTCGATATTGTTCTGAATGACTTCTTCCCTTTGCCTAGACCCTCCACTTCTATTTTATTCAGCAGTTAATTATGAGGTAAATGTTGTTCATTGTTGCACACGTTCTCTGTGGTACACATGACAAATGTGAGATTGCTCATTGGATAAAACCCTGCCTCATCCGCAGTTAAGAAATTACAGGTGTGCATATATACAAGGATATTGGGCTCAAGTTATGCATATCATTTCTGTGAACTGTTTTCCAGTATGAGGTACATTGAGATAACAGGTTTGACTGTATATGCTTATTATTTTATCAGTCATAACTTGCACTTTTTGGCATCTGTTGTCTCGCACTAGCTGGTAAGTATGAACTCGGACATTAAGAAAATGAAAGATAGAATAAAGATCAAGCCTAGTTGCTACTCTGAATAGTACAGGAGATGGGTCTAAGAAAGTGGAAGCTGATTATGCATGAATGATTATGTATAATACATACAGAAGCTTTTTAAATGTGTATTAAGTTTGTATGAGTGATGTCCACAGTCATTATTTTAGGGTGGGTTTTTAAACTTTTCAGATTGACGATTTTCTTTTATTATTATGTTTTATATTATTATTTTAAGTTATTCCGAGATTGCATGGGCTTTACAAAGGAACAGGTGATCCCAGTTTGAACAGCACTGTATGCCATGTTTCCCTCTACAGGACAGCAAAAGCAGGTGGACCCTGAGATCTTTCGCTTCTTTTACACCATCTGGAAGGAGACAGAAGCTGAAGCTCTGGATGTGGATTTGCCCGCAGCCGTGCTGGAGCATCTGGAAGCCAATGAGTGCGTGTACAAGCTCTCATCATCTGTGAAGACCAGCCATGGTGTGGGCAAGATTGCCATGACCCAGCGCCGGCTCTTCCTGCTTACAGAGGGACGTCCAGGTTATGTAGAAGTTACCAAGTTCAGAGACATCGAGGTGAGACCAACACTTCTATGCATGCCTTTTTCAGTATGAATTCTATGCATAGGCTAAACTTAATAAATCACCTACATTTAAGGGCTTTTGTAAATGCATCATGTGTCTTTCATCGTAAGGTCTTTGTTTTTTTTCCCATTGTTCTTTCCTGTCATTCAGGAGGTGAAGATATCTTCTACTCCCTTTCTTCTTCTGAGAATCCCCTCTTTGAAGATCAAGACCAGCCTGAGGAAAGAGACATTTGAGGCTAATCTGAAATCCGAGTGTGACCTGTGGCACTTGATGATCAAGGAGATGTGGGCAGGGAGAAAAATGGCAGATGAGCATAAGGTTTGTTATCATGCACGCAAAGTCATATTCATGCAAATGAATTGTATATGTGTGTAACTTTTTTAATGTTTTTCTATTTGCATAAAATGTCCATAGAATCCTTAAAGATGTAATTTCCCAGGAGGTGGGGCAGGGTCTTATCCCCTTAGTGAATGCATATACAGAACTGAAGTTCTACAGTAAAGTAATAGAAGTGTTAGCTCACCGGATAAAAAAATTAGTCCAGTTTGACTACACCGTACCTGATAGTGTGTAATAACTACACAAGCATGAATAACAGCTAACAGATAATTTCATATGGACTGGACAGGTTTCTGGATGCCTATATTTGCAAGTAGTCCTATAGATTACAATGAGGATTCCCTTGTGAGGATTATTCGGGCCAGTCTAGATGTGTGGTTGCTCATGAATGTTCATGATACTTTGATTTTACTCCTCATCCAAATCCATTGTCATGTCTCCCAGAACATCACAGAACCTCCTCTAACTTGGAACCACACCACAGTTTTCATTGAAGGCTTCCTGGGGTCTTGGATTAACACAAAACCAATTGTAATTCAGATACCCAAAAACAAAACTGGCCAACACATTTCCAGTCATGAACAGTCTCATTCTTTGTCTTTTCCACCCACTGTGACCAGGGAATTTTGTGTACAGAATTGAGCAATGGCCTCTTGCATGCCACTCTCCTCCATATGTCTATGGTATGCAGTTACCTGTGTTCTTTCAGAAATTGGTTGTGAAAGACTCTGATTTTTGCCACATGACAGTAAATTCAGCTACTTCCTTCACATTATGGCCTTTCGCACATCTAAATACAATCACTCATTTTTGCCAGTCATTAACATCTGCTTTGTGACCCATTTTCCACACATTGGGACGTTCACTGTACCGCTTTTTCCTCTGTGAAACCCGTCACACACACAGATAAAGCACTCTCTTTCTCTCTCAATTTTTTTTACAAAAATAAAATAGCTTTGATGTCATGGATTGAAATGAACTGTTGCCAAAGCTGTCTATCTCTGTATCTTGTGTTCTCTTAAACAACCACATGGTTTTAAACGATAAACTGTCTTCTTACTCCAGTTCTTTCTTCCAATGTGGTGCATCTGCCTTCCACCACATACATAGCAACTGTTTTGCACAACTGTCTTGTCGAGCACAGATCCAGCATACTTAATTTACCCAAGGACTAAGAGTTGCTCATAATCATCATAATCTCTGTGCTTATTAGCAGCACCAGCTAAACCTTCCGAATTCAGAGGTGTATTCAGCCATCTTCTGTGCCCCACACACAACCGTACTCGTCCTCATGTTTTATCGTCTCCAGTTGTGCCATCACGAGACATATCTGACCTTCAAACGTATTCAAACGTGAACGTTCATATCTTTATGCTTCTCTCTACAGGACCCTCAGTACATACAGCAGGCTCTGACAAATGCCCTGTTGATGGACGCGGTGGTCGGATGTCTTCAGACTCAGAAAGCTATTTATGCTGCTTCTAAACTGGCTTACTTTGACAAGATGAAGCAGGAAGGTGTGTAACCAATAAACCGTGAAAATGTTCTCATTACCATGCAACTACTCTTTTGTTCAAAGGAGCTAAATATTTTTTTAATATTGTAAATGTAGAGGCAGTTATATAATGTAAACAGCAGTTCTCGAGGACCTGGGTTTAAACCCGGGTTTAAATGCAACATGAAGCTCAGGTGGTGCGGCTCCTTGCATCTCAATAAGCAGGTCAATAGTGAACTCGAACCCGGGTCAGCATAATGGTGAGCTAGCGAATTACTGCCAAGCCACCCAAGCATCACAATACGTTATTTTTCAGTAATATTGGACTACTACTTTTAAACTGTGTTGTATTAAGTTGTAAGTATTACCTTACGGTCATTTGATTGAACTTGTGCTGTTGGTCGTTTCTTGTAGGGTTGGGTATCGAAACCCTGTTAAAACCAGTTCAGAGAATTTTTATTTCTCTTATCGGTTCTTATTAATGCGTTTTATGCTTCAAATACGCAGCCAAAATAAGCCATTTATCTAACATTACTGGGGAATCTTGTATTCATGACCATTATGCATTATCACATGTACTGCTCCAAAAATTAGGTGAAATATGATACAACATCTAAGGCACCAGGATGATACTGAGCTACAGCTCTGTACATAAGCACCTTGCTAGCCTATCCAGTACTGCCAGCCTGTGATACTTCTTTCTCATTAGCATTGAACCTGTAGTACTTTTTTTTTTTTTTTTTTACCATTTTGGAATCGATAAGATACCAGAACCGATAAACAATCTGAAACGCTAAAATGCAAATCATACCCAACCCTAGTCCATTGGCTTATATTTATCATCATATGTTTGAGTCAACTGAGATAATTTGAAGTAAAATTTTGAAAATATCCAGATTATTAACACACATTTTTGAACAGTGCCAATGATGGTTCCAAAAACTACGTCTGAGACCCTGAAGCATAGGATCAATCCCTGTCTGGACCTGATGTCTCCACAATCTGTGGACATACTGTTCTACACTCCAGGTGAGACATTGTGTATTTTAAATAATATAAAACATGGGAGTGCGAGTCTAAAAACTAAATCCAATATCTATAGAAAATTAGCTTACCCTGTCAAAATCCATTACTGAAAATGAAACAAAATAATGAATCTCCCAAATTTCCCATATGCATTTACAACAAAAAATGTCTGATGAACTATGATTTATTTTCAAATTATTATTAGTGTATACAGTAATACCTCGGCTGTCGGTTAGAAATGACAGCCAACCGAAAGGAAACCTGAAAAAGGAACTGAACTATTGGCTTGGAACAGATTAATTCAATTCAAATTATTAATTATGGAAAAATCTGCTTGGTACTTTTACAGTAACCATTATGAACTTGCTCAGGTACAGTCTGTAACCCTCTATATCACACATCATCAATGCTTTTGATTACTTCGGAATAAAACCTGCTTTTCTTTAAGGATTCCACTACCAGAGATGCATGGTAACATAAAAACTTCATCCCAGTTGACAATATGTGTTTTTAGACTGTCCCCTTTAGTCCATTTTAGCATTAATAAGAAGTGGAAATGTGTGTCACCAACAACATCTTGCCTAAATTGGACCATCTTTCCAAGGACAGGTCACATTACTTTACACACATTTTTACCAGTGAAAACTCTCTGATAGTAGAAGCTATCAGATTACAGTGCAATTCCTGTGAAACGACCCCAGGGAATTTGGCTTCAGAATGGTCCAAAAAAGGATCCAAAAGATAAAACGCACGTGATTCCTTCCACCACTCCTCTGTATCTGTTTGTACACTAATTCAAAATAGTGTTAACTGTGCCAGTTAACTAAGCTATAACATCATTTATTCTACCGATTTTTGATTTTGTGATTTAATTACTGTTAAATATGATTCTCTCAAATAGATAGAATACTGGGGCAGCTGTTATTGGAGTGAAACTTAGGTTTTGTACAATTTCTTGAGTCTGAAATCTGTTATGACATTTGTGGATTGTGACCTATTAACCCTTTCTATCCTGATCCTGGGCTCCAAATCGTCTATTTGACAAGATTTCAACACTTTTAATAATTTAGAATCAAACTGAAAATTGCACCTGAAAAATGTTTTTAACTGCTGAAAATGAATAAATAAATAAATAAAATAATTGTTCAAAGGAAATTCAGGACTGTCTACTTGAACGGCCTTAACAAAGAAAGCTTGAGAATTGTCATCCAGATGTATTTACATTTTATTAAAAATTGCTAAAATGTCATCAAAAACGTTTTCACACAAACACAAATCGTTAATATTCCAGAGTGGGCACCTTCTTAGGAGCCGTACCATCCTCGTTTGTTCCGTAACACATGGAGGAAGAGTGGACTAAAAAAAAAAAAAAGATCCAGATTTTACACAAAGAACAATTTTAAACAATGCATTATGACAGTATGCAAAGATTTTCACGTCTTGGGAAAACACCACAAACCTGTTTAGCCAGCTTAAAAGAAAGTAACCCGGAGAATGAGCCAAATGTCTGTTAGTACAGGGACTGCACATGGATGCGATGAAATGAAATGGAAAAAGAAAAATGAGAAAACAAGTAAGCGCTAAAAACATCACTCATGCTGTGAAATTTTACATGAGCAGTGATAATTCCCATCAAAATGGCAATAATAAGGGTTTAAGCCAGTTCTATAAATAGTTGTTCCTCATTGATACTCAAGAAGGCGCACACATTTTTCTATCACCACTATTTATCCTCTGTCAGAGAAACAAGTGAATCCAAGATTACACATCGTTTTTACCACTACAAGTAATGTATAGCAGCAACTTAGAACAAAATTAGATTTTATTATATTATTATTATGGTTTAATTTGTGGTCACCTAGAGCATGATGGTGAGATTTGCTTTTTAAAACTGTTCACGTTGTTGAGATATTCTTTAATAAAATTTGCTTAAAACTGTCCTACCTATCTTAACTGGTCTCTTTTGGGGGTTTTTCTGGTAGTATTAATGAGAATAAGTTTCTGTGCTTGGTTTGCAAACCTACATGCTAAATAAGTGTGATAAATATTGTAGAGATTGATGCTGTCTTTAAGAACCAAAGCTTCACCAGATTATCCATACTTACATAGACACAAGTTTTAGCTTCTTATGTGGCTTTGTGTAAAATGTAGTGAATATCACTTTAATATCGCTGTAATTTCACACGGTAAATCTGTGAACTGGAAATGTACTTACTCCGTCATATTCCAGCAGAAGTGCCGATACAATCTGGAATCTTGTTGGACCGGTTTTGGTCTGATTTCTCCAGCATGTGATGTCACACTATTGTTTTACAGAAGACTGATGAATTACTGCCATGAAGGTATTTTAAAACGCAATGCAAATTGCCCCAGTTAAAAAAAATCCATTTCCAAGGCCAATGTTTATTATTACAGATAGGCGTACAGATTATTTTTCAAGAACAAAAGCCCCAGTTACCCCCGCAAATCACTATTAAAAGTGTAATTTTGTTGATCATGTTGGTTGTTCTTGCTGTTAAATGTATGCAGGGATGATTTCTGTCTCCACATGTCGATCACACAGGGAATGCATACGTTCTCCTAGCGGGTGTCAATCAAGCCTTGAATTTCCACTTCATTTCACATTAAACAAAACCATCAAGTGCTATGAACATTGAAAACATTTTCATGTTTTCATGTTTTAATTTTGGTTTCCCTTTGCTTTAGGCCAGCTGGGTGCTGCAGGGCTAGAGTGCAGTGGTTACCCAAAACTGTGGTGTGCTTTGAGTGATGGGAAAGTGGTGGTGTTTGATGCTGCCAGCTGGTCCAGGCAGCAGACCGGCATTCAAGTGGGGACCTCCCGCCTGGTAAGGGACTTCCCCATCTGGTTTCATGAAGAAAGCAGAGACTGAAATATATACATGGCCACAGGCTACAGTTCGTTAGCGCTCACAAGGATATAGATTACTATTACTGGAATAATGGACAGCTGTACTTTGCTGAGCTTTTGTATTACAGGAATTAATGCTGTATATCCTCTTTATTCCAGCGGGTATTGTACTGCATTGAGTTGCTTGTAGACTTTGCTGCCTCCTGGTGGTTTCCATGAACCCATATCTTGTTCACTTTTGCTACAATCCTCCCTTGTTTTGTGTTAGAATTGCATGCTGGGAGTGGACCAGCAGCAGCTGTGGATTGGCTCTCAGGATTCAGTCATTTACATCATCAATACAAATAGCATGTCCTGCAATAAACAGCTTACAGAGCATCGGGCTGAGGTCACCGGCCTGGCCCTGGAAGAAAGACCTGAAAAATACAGGTAACCCAAAATCATATGACTATGACAATGATAGTTTATTTTTTGCATTCGCTCGCTTCTTTTTATCCCGTGTTCATTCCTCACATAGATGTTCTAATTGCGTAAATAAAACATTCATACTAGGAATCAATGATGTATGTTAAGGCTTTTGTTCATAACCAATAGTGACACAGCTACTCAAAATCCATGCAGTCAATCTCTGAAAGAATAGATACTAAAGCTTGGTAGGATGCTGATGTTGATGTAGTCAAGCTATGTGGGAAAGAAAAGGGGAAAATGTGTTCATTTTTTTTGTTGTAAAATTCGATTCGATTTTTGTTAGGAGTAGCATTTAAGAAATCCTTGAAAATCGAATTGTAGAAGAGGTCCTTACCTGAAATAGGTGCTCGCCATTGCAGCACATAGGTGGTCATGGTCCTGGTCATTTATAATGCTTAAGCTTAAGCTGCTCTTGAACGATGCCATGATACAAGTTTTCTTTTTACATTTGTGCTGCAATATGTTTAAATATATGTTCAACACTACAAAAAGTATCGTATTGAAGCACTTTGTAGTTCTACGATTACAATCTGTAGTCGTACATCTGTTTCTCTGCTTGCTTTAATTAACAGCCTTTACTGTACACTGTAACGGTCAGGGCCCCCCACAGACCAGGAACTATTTTCCTATTTCCGATGGTGTGTTACCGTGTGTTTTGCTGGTGCGATGGGATCAAACACAGCAACACTGCTGGAGTTTTTAAACAGTCTCGAGACATATACCATATACCATATGTAGATGTAAAGTCAGTAAGTTGTTGCACACTTTGTGTTAGTCGTTCTTTAACCCTTCATCAGTTCTCAGAAGACACAGAATACAGGACGCTGATGGCTGGACAGTTTTGGTTAATGAACTATTCTCAGTCCAGCAGCGACATTTGAGGAATTAAAAAAAAAACTCCAGCAGCACTGCTGTATCTAATCCACTCATACCAGCAAAACACACGCAAACGCAGGACCACCACGTCAGTGTCACTGCAGTACTGAGAGTGATCCATCACCCAAATACACTGCTCACAAAAATTTACTTTCAAATGAAATATCCCAAAATTAAACAGTCCCTTATTCTTGTGAGCAGTGTAGTACCTGATCTGTGGGGGTCCAGACGTATATAGAGAAACGGATGGACTACAGTTGCAATTAAGTACTTATTTTTGTGAGATACTGTATATGTAGAACTAATTGAAAACGTGTGATTTAAAAATTGGGGGGGGAAATAAAGTGCAATATACATATTTTAATAAATAAGTGAAGAAAATACATGTAGTTATGATAGCATAATAAATGCCATATTATTACCGGTAGTTTAGATGTGAATTTCACCCTGTGCTTTACAGCTTACATTTGCGTGATTTTATTGCTTTTTTACCCATGTTAAATAGCCTTCTAACCATGTAACATGGTGTAGTTAACTACTGTAGCAGAGCGTTTTATGTTTACTAAGTAGTATTGTCCGGCCTTCACCCTCTTGCTACACAAGTCCCATATCTGTGTTCTAGCCATCTGGTGGCGTACTCGTGTAGTGTTGAAGGTACAGTGATCACATGGGACGTAGCAACACTGCGAAAGAGACGTGACTTTCATATATCCTGTGACAGACTACAGTCTCTACAGATCCATGGTGGAAGACTATGGTGCTGTAAGTATGTTTTATAAAGGGTTTACTGCATGCACTTTTATGATGGTTCAGTACAGTAACAATCCCCAGCAGCACCTGTAGTATATTCGTTGAGGGCTCTAAAGAGGGTGGGGAGCAAGGATAAAAAACCAAAACCCACAACCTCCTTACGGATATAATACCTATAATCACAACTTTTAAAGTAACAAATTGAAACACAAAAGAAAGAACTCACTGCAGTAGATATGCTCTACTATGGCCTGCCAAACCAGAGCATGTCCGCAATTGTGATTAGGCTACTATTCAACTACCCTCCAAACTTTCAGATTAGACTTTTTAAGTATAGCTTGGATCCTTCTTGGGCAGGCATTGTCCAAGTGAACATTGATCTACCACAGTTGGGTCCCTGAGCAAGGCATCCGCCCAGGAAGTGGTTGTTTTCCAGAGTATGGAAAGTAATTCCATATATAAAAATCGATGTAAACTACGACAATCCCAAATCAACAAAAGTTGGGTCAGTATGCAAAATGCATCTAAAACATTTTTCTTACATTTGATGTTTTTTATTTCATTGCAGGCAGTATGAACATATAACATTGGGTTATTAATAAACATCCATTTCTGCATTGCATGCCTGCAACACATTCCAAAAATAGCTGGGACAGAGGCAATCTAGAGCTAATAATTAATTTTAAAAATTAGGTTGATTTGAACCATCCATTCAGCAAGACATAATCACATGGGGATGTGATGATTTACACTTCTGTGATGGCAGCATTAATGCCGAAAAGTACACTGAGATTTTAGAGCAACATCAAGCTGTCCTATTTACCAGGGTTGTCCATTTATTTTTCATCAAGACCATGCAAAACCACATGCTGCAATGTTACAAAGGCATGGCTGTGGAAGAAGAGGGTATGAGTACTGGGCTGACCTGCCTGTCGCCAGCAGAGAAAGTGTGAAGAATTTTGAAATGAAAAATGCCTCGCGCTGTTGCACATCTTAAAACGTGTTTGCTAGAAGAATGGAACAATATAGCATCTGAAGCACTAAGTCACTTCGTATCCTCCATGCCCAAATGTCTTTTAAGTGTGGTGAAAAGGAATGGCAACATTACAAAGTGGTAAATGCTTTACCGTCCAATTTTTTTACGGAATTTGTTGCAGGTTCTAATACTAATACATTATTTTTAGTTTACGTTATTGACTGTTTTGAAAAAAACATTCCATTCATTCACTCATCCATCCATCCATCCATCATCTTCCACTTAATCAACACTGGGTGAACAGCAGGCCAGCCGGTCACCGCCAGGGACCTATGGGCACTAAGGCAGGAACAACCCTAAATGGGGCGCCAGTCCAGCGTAGGGCACACAGGCCACTCCACCCCACCCTGGGATTGAACCCGGGACCTTGCTGACCTTGCTAAGGCCTTTTCAGGCCTTTTCAGGCCTATTCAATTCATGAAAAATGCCAAATAAAGCATTTTCACTCAAACTTTTGGCCCACACTGCTCATGTAGTCTTGTCCATCTGAACAAGAATACAAGCTTTATGGTTCTAAGATCAATTACTTATCATTCTTCACTTCAGATATGAATAATGGTTTAATAATAAGCTATCATATATCCCACCTTGGTTAAAGGTGCACGAGACTGTGTGATGGAGGTTCTGCGGGATGGCACAGTGCACCGTAGGATGTCTCTGCCTGATCACCTCAGGGGCTCGCCGAACACTTACAGCAGCTTTTTAGTTTTTAACGAGGTGAGTAACGCCGGACTTTTCCCGGATTCCTCCCTTCAAATCTACACCCCGCTGTCTCTGGTGACTGCTTCCTGTTTACGCTACTCTGGCTGCTGGATAAAGCAGTCTGAGTCACAATGCCATAAACCTGCTTACTGTCCTAAGGATATGGAAAGGCCTCTAAAGCACTGCTTCATAATGTCTACAGTTAGCCATGAGCTGGTGATGACATTTGTTTGCGTGTCATTAGCGTTTCACTGGCTGATGCTCCATGCTGTGCAAGCATTTTTAGAGCCACAGTTTGTATGGACTTTGCTGCTGTTTGTTTTGTTTCCCTCGTTTCGTTGCTTTCAGTGGTTGAACTAATCTGGTACTTGCAGAGGATGCAGATATGGACCAGCTGCGCGGTTGTAGGCGAACTGTGTGTGTGGCACCTCAGTGACCTCAAGAGGTTATTCCAAAGGATCCAGCTTCCTGACTGCACCGGTGTGACGTGCATGATCAAAGTGAAGAACCAGGTGAGAAACGGCTGACTGAAGGGGTTAGGCTGTCAGGCTGGGCCAGGGGGTGAAGGTGAATGCAGAGAGTGATCAAATGGCATTCGCGAGAACTTCCGTTTGCCGAGCACTGTGCGGTGTCATGCACTGAGAGAAGAAAGAACACTTTCTTAATCATTTCAATGGCATGTACTGTTCACAGAAATTAGAGGATAGTTGAAAATGATTGGCAAAATGATGTTATCAAGGATTCCAGAGGATTCCAGTGGCAACCTGTGAACTTCTAAGTCTCTAGCTCAAGCTTCAAGAGAGTTAAGGCAGTGCTGGAAAATAACGGTGGCCACCATGGTGGAATTGACACTTTGAGCCCAATTTGGCCACTTTCACTTAGGAATGTACTCACATTTGTTGCCAGCGGTTCAAACATTAATGGCTGTGTGTTGAGTTACTTTGACAGCACAGCAAATTTACACTGTTATACAAGCGGACTACTTGGATTGTATCAAAGTGTCACATATTCAGTGTACAAAAATGTACTCACTTTTGTGAGATACAGTATTAGACAATCATGGACACTGTTCATGTGAGCTGGCTTTGTGGGTAGCACAGTCACCTCACAGCGACAAGGTCCTGGGTTCGATTCTAGGTGATGCAACCTGAGTCCCGAGTGGAGTCTGCATGAATGTCCTTGTCCGCGTGGGTTTACTCTGGGTGCTTTGGTTTCCTCCCACAGTTCAAAGACATGCATAATGTTAATTGATTATGCTAAATTGGCCCCAATCTGAGCATAGGTATGAAACTAGCTTCGATATAAGTGTTGACGTAACCCGACGTTGCGAACCATTGATGCAGAAGTTAAATTAGCAATATAAACAACCAAAGACAAACACATAAATATATACCTATATGTTATACCTAACAATATAAAGATAATTTGCATATAAATGTATGTAAATTACATTTCAAAATGACTGCCTATCCTTTCAAAACAGTTTTTGTTTCTATGCATTATTCATAACATTCTGTTTGTCTTTGACTACGTTTAAAAGTAGTTCTTCCTCATCGTTCATGCAGAGAACCAAGCTGTGACCCAAACCACATACTGGACTTAATATTGCTCAAATGTATTACATTGCCCAACATCGACTTGATTTTTATTCTTTAATAAAGTCTTCTCTGTTACATCGCTCATTCTCAGTATAGGCATTTTGCTGCCTCAGGATGAATGGAAAGCCTTTTAAAACATCCAAGAACACAAATGTGGAAGTAAACTTTATAAAAGCAGCATTTGTAACGTGTGCATTTTAAATGTGGACAATCCCTTATTGTTTCCAATCAGCCGTGGAACTCTGCTCTCATGTAGTTCTTCCTTTCATTTTCATTAGTAACTTTAAACAATGGTGTTGGAGTTCTGAAATCTGCTAGATTTTTTTCCACTGGTAGAGAACAAAAAACATCATACAAACGTATCTAATCTGGCAATCACATTGCAGCAACGCAATGCATTTTGGTATATAGACATGGTCAAGTAAAAAAAAGAATAAATGCATTCTGCTCACTGCTTTATTCTTAAATGTATGCACTCGAAAAAATAACATTATTCATAAGAATAGAAAGTATTTACTACAATACAGAAGCATTTTCAATGTTGGTCTCAGACTTTTGGCCCTCAGTTCTAAGTACAGTTTGTGTTTGTACAATATGTACAAACTTGTTCATCCCTGCGGTGTGCTATTTGTGCTAATATATATTTACAATAGTTTTCTATAGATAGAATTTGCTATTTTTTTTCAGTGTGTGACACTCAAAATTCCCATAAAAGCTGGTCGTATGGGAGGAAGAAAGATTTAATTGATTCTACCTCTCACAGATCTGGGTGGGTGGCCATAGCCACAGCGGGGGAAAGACTCGGGGAAAGATCTACATAGTGGACATGGAGCGGCACCTGGTGACGAAAGAGCTGCAGGCTCATTCAGACGTTGTTCAGACCCTGTGTTCAGCCGAGGCCCGCTACATCCTCAGCGGTGCAGCACGTCTGGACGGAAAGATCGCCATCTGGAAAGTGGAGTAGCAGAAACGTTTGGATTGATTGTCATTGTGCAGTTGGATTTATTGCATGACGAGATTTTCCGAGCAAAGTTGGTGAGCGCTTGAGAAAAGCAAAACATTGTTCCACCTCTGACCTCAAAGTGAAAGCCATACAAACATGTCACATGTGGACCAAAGGGAACAAACTAAACTGGGATGCTGCTTTAGGTAATTAATGCATTTAGAGTCTTATAAAAGATTCCTGTATAATTAGGTTGATATGAAGGACCTCTTTAGTACTGTTACCCATTATTACTGACTTCATATTTTAAAGATGTTTTATTTGGTATTATTCAGACGTATCATCAGTATTTATGAGTATATACAATACAGTCGAATCCGGTTAATGGGACATGATCGTTTTGGTCCTAATAACCGGCTGGTCCGATTAAACAAACATGCCCTATGTTACAAGACGGGACGTGCTATATA
>JAUZST010006798.1:0-14607 GCA_034779995.1 Parotocinclus haroldoi
GAGCTTAAATAGTGAGAGACTCAGACCCGGAAGAAACAAGCCGCACCTGGAGTGGAGAGAGGCGGTGATTAGAAGGAAGGGCTGAGCGAACGAGGGAGAGAGAGAGAGACGGAATCGGGATTCCTGACAATGTGTCAGGAACAATTAGTTTAATACTGAAACACTGATAAAAAATCAACCATTAAATTAAGTAAATTTAGTCAAAGAAAATAAATCCATCATAAATAAATCATAATTTTAAACAAAACCACATGTGGTACAATTATTGGGTCACCTGCATTTTTGTAATTTGTACAACCTCCCCTTGCTAGTAAAACAGCACTTAGTCTACTCCTATGGCATCTTAGAAGGATAAAGAATACAGAGTTGGGAATTTAAGACCATTCCGTTTTGCAGTATTTCTACAGATGGCCCAGGGTTCTTGTTACTTTCTTGTACATCTTTAGCTCACCCTACAGGTTTTCTAAGAGGTTTAGATATGGTGACTGAAATAGCCATGGCTTGATTTTGTGTTCAAATTGCGCTGATCTGGATCATAGTCCAGCTTGAGGATCCAAAGTCAATCTATTTACGTTTTTCACAGAGGCAGACAAATTTTGATTTCAAATGTCCTTAGTTCATGGTGCCATGCACCCTAACAAGATTCCCATGGCCATTGGAGGATCAACAGCCCCACAGCATCACAGACCATTTACCATACGTAAGTGTTCATCCGGTTCTTTTCACTGCATTCATCTCAAACCCACATTGACTATGTGTTACCAAGAAGCTTAGTTTTTGTTTCATCTGACGATAGTATGCAATCCCAGTCTTGGTGATACACAAACACAAATATATTTCCTATTTTCTGCATTACTAGTTTATGTACACATATCTAACATTTCAGACTGCTTCTCATTTTGCTCTGTCTCTGTACAATTATTCATAGCTATAGTTAGAAAATATAGGCCTTGGTTTACCCATATGGTAACAAGATGAGAAAAAGTCAGTGAGTGTAGGTACAAGCTATACTGTATATTGGAATCTATTGTTAATGATACACTTTTTATTGTTTATAGGTTAAAGGATTTTATAACCAAATTTTATAATATAAATGCATGGGAATTGGAAAGATTGTAGGGATTGTTAAGATCTATGGCCGGCGCAAATTGCTTACTATTTCAAAATAGAGAAGGTTAGGTGTATGTATAGCATTTTTATATGTGTAGTAATACAGACATTTATGCAATTCCTTTTAGTCACTGTGTCATCAGTTGGATGCCACTTGTGTTGAGTTCTACCCTAATTATTCTGTATTTAAACCCAATACTGTATAAGACTATAAACTATAAACATAACAAATATCACTTCACAGCACCAAGACCAACCAGTGTGTGATTGTTTCATGAGCAAAATTGTCTAAACATATTCACACTCATTCATACATTTTCATATAAGCATAGTGTTATTTCAGTTTTGTAGGGAGCTGGGGTATAACTGGTAAAGCAGGGCACGGGACAGGAATCAACCCTAGACAGAGCTTCAATCCATTTGTAGGTAGTATATATTACATTTATCACAATAAGCATTGTCTTCTTTTTGGGCATTGTTTCAGTGAGATAAGCTGAGTTTAATGAGTGGAAATATGTGTGTGTGAGTACTTGGTGTGGTAACATTTTTTTCATTAGATGGACTTACATATAAGAGGCAATCAGATGAAACACATCCAGTGATCTATTTCTGAAGATGAACAATAGGTTTGTCATAGGCTGTTGTTTGATTTGCTGGTTAATAGAACCCATATAACATCATAAAAATTAGACCTGTGTGAGTGTAAATTGGAAATCAGGCCATGGGCTGTATATCAGGGACCAGAACAGGTTTACAGAAGCAGAGATGACTGGTTTGAAAGTAACTGCTAATAGGGGATCAGGAGCCCCATAACACTGCCTTCCAGTCTCTCCTCAGAATTTTGCTATGGGATTTCCCCCCCTCCAGTAGTTGTGATAAGAAATATAAATTTGACCAAATAAAATAATTGGTTTAGTTAGTCTAGCCAAGAGTTCAAACTCATGACTTCTCTCATGCATCTGACACATGATACAAATCAAGAAAACGATTACTGACAAGAAGGAGCCATTGGAAAATGATTTTTCAAGAGACTCACAATAATTACCTGGTATTAATTTATACTGGTTGTGGGTGTCTTGTTGTAAAGCTCAGCTTTCTGGTCCAGCCCCAAAAGCACCACTATAATAACTTTCCTTTTAAATCCAGTTCAAAAGTATAGGTATGGACCTTGTCAGCCCTGTTTATAGGCTAGTCCTAGAGGGTCCTAGCAAAACTGAGCTAAGTCAATGGAACCCCTGTTGTTTACATGATGAAAAATTTGACCAACCTCCTGAAGTTTTCATTTTATTGTTTACCAATGATCAAATGGGGGAAAAACCCTGAGGCACACCAATAACATGCAAACTTGCGACCTTCTCATAGCAAAACTAAAACAAAATAATAAAGTATAGACTTAAGAGAAAAGCTCCACAAATGGATGATAATGTGCTCATTTTACTATCAATGTCAAACTTGTTAATATTTGCCAAATGATGAGAGCCAAATGAGGTCACAAAGTGGGGAAAAGAGGGCGGATAGTGAGGTAAGAATAACAGATTTAAAATTCATTTTAAACGTACCACCTGTCTCCCAAAATCATGAGGAAAGTTTTTCCTTGTTACTCTGGTGAAGGCAGTTCATGTGAGAGCTGAGTTGGAGGCACCCCTCCTCTGCAGGAGATGACAAAATTGGTTGATCAATTGATCACAGTCCTGAGCTGTGAGCAGAGAGCAGAAATTGTCAAGTCACATGCTAAATTTAAATGAACTGTGCTGACCTATATCTGGTCATACTAATCTCATAGAGTACCACACTCAGACTCTCCATGGGTGGCTGTGAATTTT
Organism: Parotocinclus haroldoi; assembly: GCA_034779995.1. Classification (NCBI taxonomy): domain Eukaryota; kingdom Metazoa; phylum Chordata; class Actinopteri; order Siluriformes; family Loricariidae; genus Parotocinclus; species Parotocinclus haroldoi. The sequence continues at coordinate 2,934 of JAUZST010006798.1, forward strand.
AAAATTTTAACACATAAAATTGGCTTGGTATGGAATGAATGCCAGTTTCGTCACTGGGGGTAACTGAGTGTCATTTCCTTCTTTATTCTGTGTGGGGTCAAACTTAGATTTACTCTCAGATCTCCTTAACACAAATATTTTGTGAAAACAATATTTTTTGCTCCATTAACACAGTGTTTCAGTATCTCATGAGCAGAATCCTTTGTCCAAATAAAGAGCGTGTGGCTCACTTGCAGTGGCATGTGCAGCATTGGAGGGATCTTCTAACTCACAGCAGGTGTTCCAATTGGGCCTTTAACAGGTTGCATCCTCAACAATGAGGGAAAAGCATTATCTAACAACTCACCTGCATACTTATTTTGAAAAGGGACACTTGGTTCATGGTTGCCCAGGTGATTTTTTGTAGGAAACATGGGGTGTACTTTAGTACAGAAGCTGACTTGTCAATAATGCCAGACTTTTTAGAGCATGATCTGCATCCTACTTACTGAATAAGTAGGTTCTAATCATGGCCCTCTCTATCGTCTTCAGTGTATAAAAGATACTGTACAAATATGTAGCATATATTGGTATCTGATTTTGCATTCTTTTAAACTTGAGGAAATATACAGGCTAAGAGAGCAGATATTGGTGGTGCCTTTGTTCTCTCAGCACTAAAAGAGAGCTGCCTGAAGGCTGGATGCCTTCCCTGTCTACTTCAGGCAATGGGGCTATGTGATAATGGGGGTCACATTCGAGTTCCAGTCATGAGAGGGTCGGGCTGTCAGCGAGATTTGGGTGTGTGTAAAGGAATAGAAAGGTTTGACTGTGTATGATTAATGGCAGTCTATTTAAATGCCTGTTTTCCCATCAGTAGGTTGCCGGACCTAGAGCATGAAGCAGGAAACTGCAAAAGAGAAACAAAGCACAGTGCAAATTATTTTGATTTGGTTGTCTAAACAGACAAAAGCAATTTGCAACTCAAATACTGTTGCCGTCACAGTTAATTTTGTTAGAGTCTATTCAATTTGTTCATTTACTTCTTTCTTTATTATTTTAATTTGCTGACTGAAATATTTTGGTTTCCTAGGCTCTTGAAAACTGTCCCCATGGAAACTATCAAAATGCGTTATATAAAGGGATACCCCTTCAACCAAATCCATCTTTAATATCGTTGCCGACTGTACATATCTGCTGACTCTGCTGACGTTTTCCAAAGAGAATAAGCTTCCAGCTACCTGCTACACCAACATTATAGAATCACATAAATAACTTGGAGTATGGCCTTCAGTGCGTAGAGACAAACAAAGCTATTTTAATTTAGATTCTAACTGACTGATAACTCAGTTTCTTATAATGATGACCTGTTTTGTTAGTAGAATTAAATCAAGGATTGAACATTTGGGACAATGCCATAACCATTCTTGGTTAGCTTCATATATGACATACATGCCTTGAAGCTTGTGCTTGCCTTCACCAACTGATTCACCAAATGATTTTATGATTTAGTACACTGTACTATACTAATTAAGGATAAATCTGAACTTGGGAACTTTTGCATAAATAATACTAATATATAAAAATACTAAAACGCAACAGCAAAGATCAGCATACTGTATGCTGTGTTTTGGGGATTGTTGTATATTACCTAACCATATATTCAGGTTCATCAGCTAACCCCTTACCAGACCAGAACTAACCAACTTGGACCAATGTAAAACATGAAACTCATATGGTTCCATATGCTTGACCAGCATACCAGCATGCATAGCAAAACATATGCTGTTATTTCTAAATACCAAACCACAGCAACCCAACACATTTAGGAAGATGGACATTATCAAGACAACATGTTGAAGCTCTAAGCCAGTAATCAGAATGGGGAAGAAATGTGATTTAAGTGACTTTAAATGTGGCGTGGTTGTTGATTTTCATTCACAGACATTGGGTTCGTAGATCATTGCACCAACACTTGGGCCAGTGTATCACTCCACAATAAAGGATCCAAAGGATGTTGACAGTTCTCAAACAGAACCTGAAAAAGTTCAGGTTCATTTTGAAAATTGAATAAAGGTGTTCTTTTCAAATCACATAATTAAATAAAACATAATGATACATTTAGTGAAATGTTTTAATCTATAAAAAATACTTACATTTTGGAGATCATTCGTTTTTGGGATGCTCCCATTTTGCTGTCATGACATTGTACACTCAAGCTGTTATGGGCTTCACAAATTTGTGTTGATTCAGTGATCTGTGGATGGCATGATGATGAATGAATAAATGGACGGATGGATGGATGGATTTCATTGTAATCTTTTAAATGAGGAATGTTTAAATTAATTCCAAATAATTAAATATTTTATTCACATTATAGAGTTAAATGAAAAAGATGGATTATTATCGTTCAGCACGTGTCAACTATCATACACTTGATGATGCGTTACACACCATTTTGCAACAACAGCTGTGACTAGCAGGAATGCCATTAAATAAATATATATATATCAAATACAATATAGAAAGCAGGCTCTTCAAAGTTAATACGATTATAAGTTAGTATGTTTGTAATCTTTATTTGAATTAATAATTTGGTGGGTACTAGAGTAATAATCAAAATTATTTGTTTGGTCATTCTATTGCGGGACATCATAAAATTCAAGAGTTGAAAAATAGCACACCCTACAGTCTAATGCAATAACTGTCGCACAGTAAAATGTTTTATTTCTCCCTCCCCTAGTAAGCACTATTTATGGAGCTTCCCAGAACATAATTCAGACTATGAGCTGCAATGACTGAGTCGTTTTATATATTTATGAGATAGAATTATTATCACCATGAAAAAAAAAACATTTTGTTTATATGTTTAACGTAGTCCCTAATGTGCTAACGCTTTAATCTAGTAAAAATGCTTGCTCTTTGAAAGCAAGAGCATAATAATTGCGAGACATGTTTACCAATGCAGCATGTTGTATTAATGGAAGTGCCAGTATACATATATTGTGACAGCTAAATAAATATGGCACACATCAGGCTACTACTGTCATATTGTTATTGTTGTCATTTACAGCCTGCCATTTATTCGTTCTACCAGTTTCTGCACTGATGCAATATGAAATAAACTCTTTCTCAGTTATGTTCCCCAGAGCTATCAAGTTGCATTACATGTGCACAATGATTACTAACTTCCACAGCATGTGGCATAATGTGCTTTTTAATACCCTAAAACTAGGGCAGAATTTAACATTAAAAAGTGACCAAAGCTGCAAGATTTTATATATCCCAAAAAATTTGTACCCTCTGGATTACATAGGTTAATGAAACACGTTTATCTTTATGGATTTTGTCATTTTCTACATATTAACATGGGGCATCCAACCTTACGTACATTTTTATTTGGTTATTTATTTATTATTGTTATCTTTTAGAATATTACATTATGAGAGTGGACATACAACGGTCATTGCATTGCAGGGTAAAAGTATAGCATCAAACTGTATTTGATTAAGTTACCTCATGAATATATTGCTGTGGATTTGAAACTTCAAAAAGAAAAGGTAGTGGTGCAGAGCCTGTCCATCTCTGTCTGTTTCCAAGTTTTATGTATCCGCTCTGCACATATGTCAAACCATATATGTCTTATACATTGTGAGTTATCACTTAACAGTTTTGAAGGACTTTTCACTTATATTTAAAAGCAATCATAATACTACTAAGAATTATCTTAATACACCACTACAGACTTTAATGTTTGGTATTAAAGGTATTACTAATAATAATATCTAATCAAGTGAATAGACAACAATAACCTTGTACATAATAAAACACAAAAAAAGAATAACTGTATTTGACAATAAAATCCAATAATACAGACAACAAATTCAACAATCATTATCAACTAAGACTGTGAAAGTCTAAATTGCTGTGGTATATTGTATGTATCATCTTGACTGTGCTAAATTGTCCTCTAATAGTCATTATATACTGTGTGCATCAATAGTAAGGAAACATAAAATAAAACAGTGGTTGAATTTTCACCACAAGCAGTTAGGTCATGTCAACAACATGTTGTATATACAAACACCAACCCTCCGAAGGTAGGTAGTAAACCCACTGAAAAAGAAGAGTAAAAAGTTTCATAATGTATTGGCACTCCTACAAATTCTTAGAAACAAAATGTAACCTCTGCAAGATCCTGTCAGAAATCTTTTCATTCATTTCATCCTCTTTTCTGCTGTATTGGGATTGGATGCAATGGTGGAGCATGACCATAAGCTAGTGCTGTGGTGCTCATTCTGACTCAGTGACCTTTTTGTCTCATCTACCAGTACAAGGTTAGCTTTGGTCATCCTTTGACATATCTTTTTCACTTGGTTTGATCTTATGTCTCTGGGAGTTGTAATCGTCATCCAACCATAAGTGCAATGTTCAATGTAAGTGCAAGATCATCATTTGAATTAGGCTGCAAGTTTAGTATAATCTGCAAGGTCTTCAATTGGGAGCCATCCTTTACTGTTCCACCACTGATTAAAAAAAGAAATCTCATGCATTTTTGACAAACTGGAGATGTTTGCTCATTCGAGACTCAACGCTTCATGGATGCTGAATTTGTACCAGTCATGATTGCAACCACCTGCTGACATCACCTGTTTGAAATCACATCATTATTTAAAAATTGTTACTAATTCATTACTAGCTTGCGTTATTTGCCATGTCCCAACTTTTTTGAAAAGTGTTACAGGCCTGAAATGTAGAAATGAATGAATGAATGACACACGGTCATTTGAAGACAGAGGCAGCCAGTCATTCAGTAACATCACACAATGCTCTTTGAAGTATTGTGAAACCATGGGATAAAATAGATCAGCATATTTTGAGCTCATGTGCATGTTGTCCATACAATTCTAATTACATAAATTGTAAAGCAATTAAATATGTATTATTTCTAGTGATATAGAGGCATGGCAAATATTTTCACTCAGTAGATTCAGCTTTCTTCTGGGACTGTAAACAGTGCTGATTTAAGTTATTGTGCCTCAATAAAGCACATGACTAAATACTATAAATTAAATCGGCACATAGATATAGATACATGTCATTAAATAACTCATATCACCCGCTGCTTTGTTGACTTATCTTCCAGGTCTTTTTGATCAGCAGCGTTTTATGGCCCACATATACTAATTAAAAAGAGGGTCTTCCTGTCACAGCCTAACCTTCTCATGTATCATTGTCACTTCAATATGCTCATTTTGCCAGGCTCTCTGAGGTTTCATCGTACAACACAGCTTACTGTGTTAATTACTGAGATAATTTACCTGATGGCTGGGTTACTCCCCTTATGACAGCCTCAGAAAATACACTTCACTTCAATGATTTCCTAGTCAAACAAGCTGAAAATTTTACAGTACTTAGTAACAATATCAGTAACAGTAACAATAGTTACCATCTTTTACCAGCAAACTGCAATGTTGCCCTGTTTGAAACAAATTAAATATGTTTGATTGATTGATTGATTGATTGATAATACAGTTGGAACAAATTTGCCAAAGCTATGTCTGTTTTGAAGCGATATCTGTCATGTCTGTTATGCAGTTTTTATCATATTACTGTATAATGGAATATAATTGTATGTATATACATGGTGAGTAATCCAAAATAAGGTCACAATTTGGCAACCTAATCCACAATAAGTTGTATTATTCTATAATACTACAGAAGACAAACAACCTAAAGGTAATAAAAAGTCCAACAGGCATCCCTTGAAACCACATCTCCATTGGCCCCAATAAGAAAAATGCTAAAAACACCGTAGAGAAAGAAATGCTTGCACAGGGATCAATACATTTGAAACATCAAACAGAAATATCACAAATGTTATACTACATTATCAGGACAGTTTGGGTGATGAATCATGACAACGATACAAAACACCCACGTAAATCAAAGGAAGAGTTAGAAGGGTACTTTGCATTCTAACATCTAAATATAGCCATTATGTTTTGCTTTCACTGACATCTGACATTTATGTTCAGGGATTCCCAGATATTAGAGTAGCCATGTAGCTAGATGGAACAGTATTTTGTATTTCTATTATTAACAAATGAAAAGAACAAGGACCAAACTCTGCAACTTCAAGATACAGTTTTGCAGAACTGTGCTCCGCTAGTGTCTCAGTCATAAAGTCATAACATTATTCATGCAAACAGCACAGATGTGCTAAATTGGTTTCTTCTAAATGGATTGGAGAAAGCCATCTAATTAGACCATTATATGAAATGAATTTCTGTAATGTGCATTTATGTTAGTGCTTATTAAAAAAACCCTAATGTGGAGGTTATCTCCAACCAATATTACAACATATTGTTGACCTAATCCAAGACTTAATTTACTTTAACCTAAAACCTCTCAAAATGTTAACTATGAACCTCTGTTTAACCCATAGTTTTAATCTTGAAATTACCAACGTTATTACACCCGGAATGAGATTTAGAAATTTCAAACAGTAACTGTCCCTTTTTTGAATGCCTGAAGAAGCCATCAGCACAATCACAAAACACAAATCCTAACAGTTTTATCTTATGGTTTGTGCCTTCTATAGACTATTCAATTAAGTAACATTGGCTGAATTGATTCCAAGTAGCTGCTAAGTTGAACCTTCAACACTCAGAAGAACCTTGATCAGGAATAGTCTCTTTACAAGAGTAGCAGCCATGACACCACCTTTTTTGAAAGAGGAGCAGAGTGAAAAGTATATGATATCCTTAAGCTCACAAGGAAAAGCATATTATTGAGTGACAATTTGAAGTTTGAAATCTCTGGGTCCAGTGGTCAACATGTGCTCATTATACGATTGCTAAAACAACATGTGGCCTAATACTTTTCCACAATACTGTATATCACATAATTAAACCTCAAAATGCACTTTAAAAACAATAAAGAATAAAAGCTAAATATTTTTTAACTGCCTTCAGTCAACTTCAGTCATTGAAAGTTCTAAAACATCTGGAATCTTCCACCATGAACAGCTTTAGTTCTTCAGTTATTCAACATCCTTTCCAAGTAGTATAATGTAAAGTGGCACAATGGTGCAGTCAATAGATCCTGATATCCAGGTTTGAGTCCTTGTGTGGCAGCTGCCTGTGGGGAGTTTGTATGTTATCCTTGTATCTTCATTAGTTTCTTCCCATGACAATAGTCAGAATAAATTGGGTTAAATGAATTAAAAATGAATAAAAACTGACAATCACACAAATTTACTAAGTCAGATCCTTGTGCACAGCTATAAATGAGTTATAATCAGTTACTGGAAACATTGTGCACAGTAACCAAGGAGGGACAGGATAGGTGTAACTATCAAATAGTCAACAAAGAGCATACATAAGTTATGATCAAGACATGTGCAGAAGGTTCATTACAAATTATAGATATTTGAAGCATCTTTCAAAAGTTCTGAGGGTAAATTAGTTGTCTCTGATTAGTGACCCATAACTGTCTCATCACTTAATATAAGAAATTATAATTATATATATATTATACAGCATAACCAATGTAACATGGAGAGGAAAGATTCCAGACTCAAACGCAGCGTTAGCCGTTTATTATAAAACAGGCAGGCAAAATGAGGTCAAACAGTCCAAGGTCGAACTGGGAGCGAACAGTGACAACAGGGATGAGGCAGAGACAAAATCGAGAGGTGAAAACAAAGGGTCGAAATCCAGTAAGTCAGCAATAATCCAAATAGAGCATAGTAGTGCGTAGCGACAAGGACGACCCAAGAAGCTTAGCAGAGAGGTATTGAGCGTGAGGTGCTTATGAAGGGTGGAATGTGATGAGGAACTGGTGTGTGTGATCAGTATGCAGGTGAAGGTAAACGTGTAACAGGCTGGGTGTGGTCGCGTGAGCAGTCCGTGAGCGTGACAACCAAAATGTATATTCTTTGTTTGGTCTAATTATTGACATTTTATTTATATTAGCCTTAGTTTGCTTATTTAGTAAACTGTTCATATAAAATGTCTTAGCAGTCTAAGGAGTGTGGGTTGCTTGTGAATTACTTTTTCCTTATATTTTGGGATTTTTTTTTCCTTGCCACTCTCAGCCAAGGTTTCTTAATTCGTCTTGTGAAAAGGCTTTGTGGACCAATCCTTTTTCCCTAGTGATTCCATTGGGACTGCTGCCCATTCTGACCAAGATTATTTGCTGTTTTATTTGGATTTCTGATGGTAGTTGAGCTTATGTGTATGTGTGTGTGGTGGCAGGCATTGTTACAAATTTTCTACACTTCCCTTTATTTATTCTGGTATCCCAACCTTGGAATATAAAGGCACTCTGAGTGTGGGGGAGATTTTGGAGCCTGATTTTGAATTCAGTGGGTACATGCAAGGTACACCAGGGACAGTCAGGGTTCTGTAAAGACCTTCATGTTGAAAGTTCCACCTGGAATTTGAGCCTAAAAGAAAATGCCCTTTCTAGTAGTAGCTCCTCGGAAACACCAGAGCTCGTTTGAAATTTGCTTCTATACAAGGTTAAGTTGTATACCTACTACTATTACTACTACTACTATTAGTAATAATATAAATAATAATAGAGTTCAGAATGAAATAGACAAGGAAACTATATGTTAGTAAAGATTAACCGATATTACTTTGTATTTTCCTAACATGTTTTCCCACATGGTTCTAAACATTAAAAAATATAAAATGATATAAACTTCTATAAAATGTTCTGTCATATATCTGTCATGGCCAGTACTAGAGCAGCTTGGATTACAGGACTCCTTTTACTGTGAATCACATAGCAACGAATGGCTTAAACCTCAAGAGGATCTTTAAATCTAGTTCATTTCCCATGAGATCCTAAGTAGCCTGTGCATGATAGCCAAAGGGTCACTATTTATACCCTCTGTCAAAAACGGCATATGTAGGCTCTTACAAAACAACAGTGAATTACAGTGTGGAACTTTATCATCCTAACTGGCTTCCTTTTCAATAAACAGGGCTGTAGTGGTAGGCCATATTAAATTCATTTTTTGGCTTTAGGAAATAGCAAAATCCATGGACGAAATTTTGAACTGCTTGTGGGAGTTTTGGGTTTTAAAGGTGTTGGATGTTTGTAAATTGTTAAAATTTTTACTATAAGTTGTAATTCTATTAATTATTGTTATAATAATTTAGCTGACATGACCCAGGTAGACCAAGTGACCTTGTTAACAACTTAACAGTGCAGATGAATACGGACTATCCTGACCAACTCGCAAAACACCAGTGTGTTAAAAGAAACTTGTCATTTACAACTAGGTGAACCTTCTTGGAAATGTGTATAGACCTTTTTTTAGTAAAACCATATTTTACAGTATGTTGTATAATAGCAGATAGCAGAATGTTACTTTGTGATTTTTATTTCTAACTTAATTATAAATAATCAGTCTAGACAATAAGTATTATGGCACCAGTACCACCCTGACCTCCTGCACAGCTGTGCTGAACTGCTTCTAATCATGGGTCAGGCCGCTAACAATATCCTGGGACTTCATGTCACAGACACAGCACACAGGGAATACAGGAGCCAGCCCCCTTTTCCACTAGCTCTCAGTATCAACACCCTTGCGCTTGCCTATTTATTTAAGCAGCATCAATATTTCATTTGCGTATGTGTTCCTGGAGATGACACAAGGGACCCTCTGCTGAATATGCAAGGCTTTGATAAATATTTCAAGCCCTCCATTTCTCCCGTACAAACTCTTCCCGCCAAGTGTCTGCAAGCTGATTTGTGCAAGAATTAAACATGTTTGCTTGCAGTATTTATTTTGTTAAAAAGAGACAGGGCAGTGGCAGGAGTGTGAGAGGCAGCCCATCAGATGACTGAACGTTATTTTCACATTATTTGCCCCACTATAAAGGTAAAGGTAATGTTATAAATATATCACAGAGAGAAAAACTGCAATAGGTTCTGCTTTCATTTAAAAATTACAGTATATTATTAATGCAAAACCAAATTAAAAAATGTTTCTTAATGGTTGGAACTTGAACTCAAACATACTTTTTGTGGGGTTTGTAAATTAGTCAGTACAGTATAATTTGCCAAACAGCAACATTTTCTCATTTTAAATAATGTAGCACTGGCAAGAAGGAAGCAGGAACACCAGGAATATTCGTGTGGCTAAACTGACCAAAGTGCACAAAATGAGCTCTTAAGTGGAAAGTAAGTACACTCCTTAAGTGCACGAAATGGGGACACAAGGCTAAATTGGACAGCCTCCTAAGCTCATGGCAAACACAAAATGCATTAAATAATGAGTGAAACTAAAAATACACAAGATATGTAGAAATGGCACATAACAGTAAAAAATGTAACAGAATGGTGGGCATGCTGGTTTGGCTCACACTATTCAGTCCATAAACCATGGATAAGACATCCTTGGCAATCGCCTGGCAGCTCACCCCCTGAAGCCTCCCATACCCTTGCTTGGCTCTTTGACCAATGCCATCAAGACTGTATCAAATTTATCAATTGTATAATTTTATTACAATATCAATCAATGAAAGTCATAATTAGTCCAAGAAAAGTTATTCTCATTTGCTGTGAAATGTTAGAGTACGTTGTCCACAATATTTGCTGTTGCCCATGTTCCTCTTTGTTTCCACAACTGAATTCTAAAAATACTACCTCTTCTGTGACGTGGCTGCTAAATTTGGGTGTTTCTGCTGCATCTCTGTTTTACTGTGCAATAAAACATTTTGACATTAATTTGTCTTCAGTAAGATATGGGCTGTGCATCAACCCTATAGTACATTTTTAATTTCTTTTCAAATGTGAATCCTATCATTTCTCTGGCTTGAGCATGCATTCGTCTTGTCTTGAATAGGATACAAATAAGCAGAAGAGACTGCCTTAATCACATGAATATGTGCTATATTGTTGCAGGACATGGTGGAACACAGTAAATTCAACGCAACATAGATACACACAACAACCAGAACTTTCTGGTAATTTACTTTGCACAGTTGTTATTTAATGTAGGTGTTTTAAACTTGTTACATGTACATTAGGTACTACAATAATCTACAGATGACGCATGACGTACTGAATCACATAGTTGGGGGAGGGGAATGGTGAGTGCTGGAAAATGTGGTGAGGACAAGCCGTGTTTGCAGTCATGCTTAATATAGGATGTGTTGTGATATGTAAAGTATGTACAGTCAAATCCGGTTAATCAGACCGCATCAGGACGCGATAATTTTGGTCCTAATAACCGTTCGGTCCGATTAAACGAACATGCCCTGTTACAAGACGGGACCTGATATAATTTATGTACCATATTAAATGCTTATTAAACCTTTATTATGCGATATACACGTATAGCATGACAAGAACTACTGTTGTTTCCGAACTTTGTTCATTGAAAAATCAATTTGACGTGGTGGGCGTCTTCACCTCCCGCTGGTTTAGCTCTTGTCAACACAACTTTTTGGTTTTCCTGACCTTTGATAAAAGCATAAATTCTCCCGGGAAGCACAGGAATCCTCCCATATCTCGCTGATCCGCTTTGCATCCGCTACTTATGGCTTCTTTTTCTTATTCGCTCTCACATTCTTTGGTCTTATTAAGCAGAATTCTGTTCCAAATAAGCGAATAACATTACACGTATATAATAGGATTTGTTTCGGTACTTTAGGATTTGGTCCGAATAAGCGGC
>JAUZST010006799.1:0-7500 GCA_034779995.1 Parotocinclus haroldoi
CCCCCCCCCCCCCCCCCCCCCCCCCCCCCCCCCCCCCCCCCCCCCCCCCCCCCCCCCCCCCCCCCCCCCCCCCGCCAAAATAAAGACAAATGGTGAACACACACACACACACACACACACACACTCACTCCCTGTAAACCAGTGTTACAGTTCTAATGTTTGTGTGTGTGTGTGTGCGTGTGTGTGTGTGTGTGCTTATCAGGTATGATATCAGGATCTACTCCACCTTCCTACACCTGCACGGTAAAACGTTTGACTATAAGATCCCCTACACCACAGTACTGCGTCTCTTCCTGCTCCCACATAAAGACCAGAGACAGATGTTCTTTGTGGTGAGTGATTGTGTGTGTGTGTGTGTGTGTGTGTGTGTGTATATACACATATATATTGTGTGTGTGTGTGTGTGTGTGTGTGTATATGTTATTGTGTGTGTGTGTGTGTGTGTATATACATATATATTGTGTGTGTGTGTGTGTGTGTGTATATGTTATTGTATGTGTGTGTGTGTGTATATACATATATATTGTGTGTGTGTGTATGTTTATGTTATTGTGTGTGTGTGTGTATATGTGCGTGTGTGATTGTGTATGTGTGTAATTGTTTGTGTGTGATTGTGTGTGTGATTGTGTGTGTGTGTGTGTGTATATGCAATTGTGTGTATGATTGTGTGTGCGTGTGTGTATGTGCGTGTGTGATTGTGTATGTGTGTAATTGTTTGTGTGTGTGTGTGTGATTGTGTGTGTGTGATTGTGTGTGTGTGTATATGTGATTGTGTGTATGATTGTGTATATGTGTGTGTGTGATTGTGTATGTGTGTAATTGTTTGTGTGTGTGTGTGATTGTGTGTGTGTATATGTAATTGTGTGTGTGATTGTGTGTATGATTGTATGTGTGTATATGTGTGTGTGTGATCGTGTATGTGTGTAATTTTGTGTGTGTGTGTGTGTGTGTGAATGTGTGTGTGTGTGTATTGTGTTTATGTTGTGTGTATGATTGTGTGTGTGTGTGTGTGTGTATGATTGTGTGTGTGTTTGTGTGTGTGTGTGTGTATTGTGTTTATGTTGTGTTTATATATGTGTGTATGTGATTGTGTATGTGTGTGTGTGTTTATGTTGTGTGTGTGTGTGAATGTGTGTGTGTGTATTGTGTTTATGTTGTGTGTATGATTGTGTGTGTGTATTGTATTTATGTTGTGTTTATGTTGTGTGTATGATTGTGTGTGTGTGTGTTTGTGTGTGTGTTTGTGTGTGTGTGTGTGTGTGTGTGTGTGTGTGTGCATTTGTAGCTATGACTGCATCATATGCAATTGCTGATCTCCTGAAGCCCCTCCCCTTCCTCTTCATCCTTCCCCTCGGTTTGTTTTTTTTAAAGCACTTTGAGATGGTGGTTTCATTGTTTAAAGAATCTCCAGCCTGTGATCTTTATCCCTCCTGGTTTTTCCTTTTCTCTCCTTTCTCAGATCAGTCTGGATCCTCCCATAAAGCAGGGTCAGACCCGCTACCATTTCCTCATCCTGCTCTTTTCCAAGGATGAAGACATCAACCTCACCCTCAACATGACCGAGTGAGTGTGAGAGAGAGAGAGAGAGAAAGAGAGAGAGAAAGAGAGAGCTGGAGATCAGAGTAAGAGAGATGAAGAGCTTTAATGTGGACCATAAGAGGGTCCGGACTTAAAGGTCACAGCTAACTTTAAATCCCTCTGATGCAGAGGCTGCAGTGAGAGGAGACGCGACTTTAATGTGACTTTAAAGGTTGGGTGAAGAGCGCCCCCTGGTGGTTGTTGTGTCTGATGCAGGGAGGAGGTGGAGAGACGCTTTGAGGGAAAGCTGAGCAAGAGCATGTCCGGCTCCCTCTACGAGATGGTCAGCAGGGTCATGAAGGCTCTCGTCAACAGGAAGATCACAGTGCCTGGAAACTTCCAGGGGTAACACACACACACACACACACACACACACAGCAGTTTTGAGTAAGAGTTAAATGCCTGGTATGTGAGTAAAAATTCGGAGTCTCGGGTCTGTGAGTCTTTGGGACGTCATTGGTAAGTCGAGCCTTGAGCCTTGTGTCCGAGTCGTACTCGGGTGTGAGTCTGATCCAACGTTGTGTGTTTGGAGTGTGTGTCTGAGTCAGAGTTGAGTTTCTCGATAACGAGTACGAGACAAGTTTTGAGTCTGAGACAAGTCTCTGGTCCACGAGTCCATGAAATGGCGAGTCTAGTCGTGTCTAGTGTTCGAGTCCGAGTCAAGTCTCAAGGTTTAAGTATCCAGCGTCCGAGTCTGAGTTGAGTGGCTTCCATGCGATTCCAAAACCTGTGCTGAGTCCTTTAAGTCTCAAGCTTCTGGCGTCCGAGTCGAGTCCCTGCCGTGAGTCAGAGGCGAATCTGTGGCATCAGAGTCTGAGTTTGAGTCTCTGGCATGCAAGTCCAAGCTGAGTCCGGGGTCGAGTGTTGAGTCCCTTGCGTTTCAAGCTTCTGGCGTCCGAGTCCAGTGTGTGGCAAGAGAGTCAGAGTCCAGTCTGTGGCAAGAGAGTCCAAGTTGAGTCTCTGCTTTGTGATTCTAAATTGAGTCTCAGGTGTGTGAGTCAGAGTCGAGTCCCTGGCGTGTGAGTCAGAGTCGATCGTTGAGTCTTTTAAGTCTCAAGCTTCTGGCGTCCGAGTCCAGTGTGTGGCAAGAGAGTCAGTGTCGAATCTCTGGCATGAGAGTCCAAGCTGAGTCACTGGCATGTGGGTCCGAGTCCAGTCTCTGGCATGTGGGTCCGAGTCCAGTCTCTGGCATGTGGGTCCGAGTCCAGTCTCTGGCGTGAGAGTCCGAGTCCGAGTCGTCAATTTGTGCCCGAGTCAGTTCAGTTTCTTGCTTGCAGGTACGAGTGTGTGAGCCTGTTTCTGTCATGCGAGTCTGGCTGTGGTGTTGAGTTCGAGTCTCAGTCGTCGCGGGTCCGAGGGGAGGCTCGAATCTAAACCGAGTCACATATAAGTATATATATTAGGGACTGGTGTATATTAATAATAATAATAATTAAAGAATTAATACCCACTGAGAACTTCACGCCTTAATTAATAGATAACGCGTCCGTTGACGGCGATTCATTCACACGTTTATACGCGTTGTGTGCAGTCACTCTGGAGCTCAGTGCATCACCTGCTCGTATAAGGCCACCTCAGGGCTGCTCTATCCTCTGGAGAGGGGCTTTATCTACGTCCATAAGCCCCCGGTGCATCTGCGCTTCGAGGAGATCGCCTGCGTCAACTTCGCCCGCGGCACCACCACCACGCGCTCCTTCGATTTCGAAATAGAGACCAAACAGGGGAACCAGTACACCTTCAGCAGCATCGAGAGGTACCCGAATACGGAACCAGAACCACCGTGATCCGGGACAGTAGCATGTAAGCAGTGAGCAGTAACCAGTAAGCCATCAGTACTGGGATAGGTATAGGTGTGGTCGTAGGATCAGGGTTCGTCTGTTAAAGATGGGTACAGTACAGTGTGTGTGTGTGTATATGGGTGAGTCAAAAGTCACAGGACACCCTGTTACTTCAGAAACGTGGCCGGCCTACTGGATCGTGGGTGAGTTTTTACCGATCTGAAGGTGGCCGTGTGGGATATCGAAGAAGATGGGAATTGCATCGGGAATCGTTTGGCGCGGTCGGGTCCGTGATACCCGTCGCGGCTCGAAAGTTATCTTCCGAGAAAGTCCGAAACGTTTGCTGTTCCACACAGGCCACTGAGGCTGGAATGGACGGTTGCCGTGGGCTTCAACGGCCGCCACCTGGAAAGACGGGCGGTTCCACACCGGCACCGTTACATCATGGACCAGTTCAGAGAAACCGGGACGGAGGGCGGTCAGAAACGTAGCGACCGCCCTCCGAAGAACCAACAAACCTCAACAAACTGGTTTTGGGAGCCTTCGGGGGAACGTCCAGCGACGGAGCACGGGGGGCGCGGCTGTCACTTTTGCCTCACCCTGTATGCTTTATTAGAATTGCAGCTAGGGGGCGCCGTCATTACTCGGGATGGTTTGCCTGGGGACGAGGCGAGGGCGAAATTGGGCGGGTTTTTAGAGAGAACGGGTGAGCTAGAAATAAGGAACTGTACAGCACTGGGCTAACAATTTGCAAGTCCGAGACTGAGGACGGTTTCCGTTTCAAATGCTGACTTCGTCTTTAGCCTCGGCTCATAAACCGATCCTGATTTTGCCTTTTCCGTCTAGAGAAGAATACGGGAAGCTCTTCGACTTTGTGAACGCTAAAAAGCTCAGCATCAAGAACAGAGGCTTTAAAGAGGTACCCGCCCCGGACCCTTCATCCTCATTACTAGTGTTTTATGAGAACGTGGGCTGGGTGATGTGCTCAGTACCTCATCATCCATTCTAATTGATGTCTCTGTGCTGTGTGTGTGTGTGTGTGTGTGTGTGTGTGTGCGTGCTCGTGTTCCTGTAGAAGAAGGTCGGTATGGTCCGTGTGGTTTGGACTGTGTGCTTTTTTTCATTGCATGATTGCTGTGTGATTTTTCGGGTGTGGGCGATCGGGTTCATTCCAGCACGAGGTCTGAGTGATGTAGTCAGGACGTTAAGGGTGTGTGTGTGTGTGTGTGTGTTAAGCTGTAACGTTTCTGAGTGTCTAAAATCGCTCTAAATTCGGTTCTGGGTGCGGCGCCCTTACACACGGCAGGGTATGAAGGTCAGCGACGACAGATACAGCGACTCGGACGAAGACCAGCACGATGCGTACCTGGAGCGCATGAAGCAGGAAGGGAAGATCCGCGAGGAGGCCAACGACAGCGACGACTCGGAGGCGGGCAGCGGTGAGTAGATCGGGCCGATCCGAGAAGCCGGGAGTCTGGATACGGGAGTCTGATTACGGTCCCGTTCCTTCCCCAGACGAGTCGTTCAACCCCGGAGAGGAAGACGACGATATCGCCGAGGAGTAAGTGACCCTGTGTCCGTCCTGCGTCTGAAGGCCTTTTAATGACGTCTCGGACAAGATGCGAGAAGGAAGCTGAGATGACGAGACAAAATATTCAAAAAAAAAGAGATGAGGAAAGGCGTTTTTGAAAGACACAGTTGCGAGAAGAGACGTGACAAAGCTAAGATGGGAAAGGATTACGCTGTAACGGGCAGGGATGAGGAAAGGGGCGCGCCCCAAATGAGGCGGGCTGCAAGCCGGAGAGCGCTAGGTCACCACCGAGTGAGCGAGGGCGACGGGGGAAACCCTGGATCTGTCCCTAGCGACTATGTTACCTCCGAGGTTTCCCTCGTACGCGTCGGCTCGAAACGCCCCAGGGTGTTACCGTCTACCTTGTGGAAGGCAATGGTCAGTGTCCGCCAAGACAGAGCCGTGTATCGCTAATATCGAACTGCGCTGAGGCTCGTTATAATACAGTGAAGCCTCCAGGTGTTCGCTATCACGTCGTTAGCTGCTATGCTTGTAAAAGCGGCGATCGAGATTCGCTCGGTATTGCCGGACCAATGGCCATTTGCACGCGCACGATAATACACGGTAAGACGAGATAGGATGAGACAAGATAAAACAAGATTAATATACGATAAGACGAGATAAAACAAGATAATATACGATAAGACGAGATTAAACAAGATAATATACGATAAGACGAGATGGGATGAGACAAGATAAAACAAGATAATATACGATAAGACGAGATAAAACAAGATAATATACGTTAAGATGAGATAGGATAAGACAAGATAAAACAAGATAATATACGATAAGACGAGATAAAACAAGATAATATACGATAAGAGGATAAGACAATATACGATAAGAGGATAAGACGAGATAAAACAAGATAATATACGATAAGACGAGATAGCATAAGACGAGATAAAACAATATAATATATGATAAGACGAGATAGGATAAGACAAGATAAAACAAGATAGTATACGATAAGAGGATAAGACAAGATAATATACGATAAGACAAGATAGAATAAGACGAGATAAAACAAGATAACATATGATAAGACGAGATAGCATAAGACGAGATAAAACAAGATAATATACTATAGGACGAGATAGAATAAGACGAGATAAAACAAGATAATATACGATAAGACGAGATAGGATGAGACAAGATAAAACAAGGTAATATTCGATAAGACAAGATAGAATAAGACGAGATAAAACAAGATAATATATGATAAGACGAGATAAAACAAGATAATATATGATAAGACGAGATAGGATAAGACGAGATAAAACAAGATAATATACGATAAGACGAGATTCCATTCTGTTAGAGGAAATATGGTTAAAAAAAGAAAACCTGAGATTATAAAACGCGATAAGATAAAACAAGACATGCCAAGGTGAGACGAGATAAAATAAGGATATGAAAAACAAGACAATACAAAATAAAACAATAATAAATAAAAGACGAGATCCAGTTTGTTGGGATTAGAAAAGGATAAGGTAACATTATAAAATAAGCGAAAATATGATTTAAAAAAAGAAAAGACAATAATAAAGAAGGGCAACGGATCGGAAAAAGAAAGTTTAATGATAAACAATAGGAAAGAAAGGACAGGATAAAACGAGATAAGACAAGATAAGAAAAAAACGAGATACGGGGAATAAAAGATAAAGGTAAATGATGACAAGATAAAGAGATAAAATGTCGAATACGATTGAAATCGAGAAGAAATGGTATAAGGTACATCAACGAAAGTTACAATTGACAAAAATATAGGAAAAGCTAAATCTAGACGTAAATATGACATAATATAAACGAACCGTTAACAAGTGTGTGTGTGTGTTTGTTTGTGTGTTTCAGGTATGACAGTAAAGCCTCGGCCAGTGAGAGCAGCGCTGATGAAGCAGACAGTGATAGTGACCGAAAAAAGAAACCAGCCAAAAAAGCCAAAATTGTGAAAGAGGGAAAACGCAAAAAAGAGGTGCTGGAACAGAAACATGGCACTTATGGCAAATGCATAAAAAAACAACAGAAAAACACTGATTTTTGCCGCATATCGGGCCGATACCGATACAGAATATCAAATCGGTACAACTCGAAAATATACGTGTGTAATGAAATTAAGGCGTGGCCATGACTTGTTAAGGCCAGGGAGCGACTTGGTGAAAGTTGGGCTGATGTTAGATATTTAGCGAGGACTAGCCCCGCCTACTGCTCACAACAAGGTCCCAAAATGTCTGAAAGGAGCCTTTCTGAATTGGGGTGGAACAGCAAATGAACTACAGTCATTCCGTTTTTTCAGCCCATTTAATCAAAGCATCCCAAATCTGCTGTGTCGGGTCCCGTAGACGGCAAGGGACCGACTGTAAAGTGCGAAAATGCCAAACGTTCAGAGAGGTTCATGTTCATGACACGTTTTACAGAGTTTGCACTTTATAGTCGGTCCCTTGCCGTCTACAGACTTTCCAACACTGTTTAAAAAGAGTCATTTCAGACTCTGTGTGTGTGTGTGTGTGTGTGTGTGTGTGTGTGTGCGCACGCGCGCTCACAGAAGAAGACGGACGGCAGCGCCCCCAA